>JAYMFT010185168.1:0-25880 GCA_038088735.1 Panulirus argus
GGATGGGGTATTTTTTCTTCGTCTGTTTCCTGGCGCTACCTCGCTGATGCGGGAAACAGCGATCAAGTATAATAAAAAAATATAAATAATAATAATATATAATGTGTGTGTGTGTGTGTGTGTGTGTATTCTCTTAAGTATGATATCAATATTCATAAACTTTGGAGTGAAATGTAAATAAAAAACATATGAAGGCAACAGCAGTTGTGCATTAGTTGATCTCCAACACAAATGGAAATTATTCTTTTAAGTTTATATTTACTTTCAGCATCAAAGAGGCAGCACATTTTTACTGGTAAATAACTAAAGCTGAAAATTTTCTTTTTCGTGATTATGATACAAAACCTGTGCTACACATACACAGCACCTCTTCATGTGGCTTTGAGGCAGAGGTAGTCGTTTGATGCGGCTGAAGGGTATGATCTTAATAAGACGAACCTGGCCAAATGAAACTCGTGATAGGAATATTCATAAATCAAAGTGTTTTCCATATTCAAATTGGTAACTAGAGAGAGATCTCCAAGATGAATAAGCCTTGCACGCCAAATGATCAGTCTTGAGATCAACTCTATATGAAAATCTCGGTCATAATCTCTCTTCATTAATGCAACGGATCCTCTTCGAGGAGGCTGGAGGAGTGGAAGCAAGACGGGATCAACATGATCCAGATCCTTTAAGAATCTGAGGTTATGTTTATCTTGCCTACTGAACAACTAATTAATTTCAGAACTCTGGACAATACCCCTTTACCTCTTGTTGGTCATAATAAGGTATCAGTAAAGAAACTTGGACAAAGTTCATTTTTCGAGGTAAGCAGCTTACATTTACAAGAGATACAGCGTTTGCAAGACGCAAAAGGTATGTAGAATATACGTAACAAATATAAAGCTACTATATGGCACCCTGGACTCACTGAGGATGAAAATTAAGTCTGGAAACAACTGTAAAAACACGTATATGTAACTGATCTCGGAGGCGGTTGTGCTGGAAGCTTGAATTCCCTTCACATGAACACTCAGCCAACGACGTAAATATCTGTATCTGAAGTTTGTAAGATACGACGAAATATTATATTAAATTTCGAGTCGAGGAATCAGTTCCATGTGGAAACTTCCCCTACAAGAGCAAAATATAATCTAGCGAACTAAAATCATCCACTAGAAGGATTTTCCGGTCAGCCTCGGAGAAAGTTGACGGTCTATGATCCGCCTTTAGGGCCCGGCACACCGGGCTAAAGTTTCTTTTCCGTTTTCTTTATGGCTGGAAGAATCTTTGTTGCAGCAGCGATAGCTCCTCCCATGAACCCTCTCCCTCCCTCACTCCCACACACACACTTGAGACGCTGGCCTTGACACCTTCTTTTTCAGTCTTTTGGACACTGGGAATCTTTGTCCGAGTGTTGTGAACGACCCATCCTGACGTGCCAGCGAGAAGGTCACGGGTTCCTTCAGTCTTCCGGAAGTTCCTACACAATAGGGATGGGACTCTGCGCGTCCCCCATCGGCCAACATCTGACACTGCAGGGAAGTCCCGTGACGTCTTAACGGGTCGAGTATAGAAGCTGGAGTTAAGTTACGAGCGCTGCTGATCATGGCGATCCCGACGGCATCGTGGTCTGCCAGACATCGCAAAGATGCGTGGGTTGTTGTTTTTGTTTCTTCTCCAGGATATTTTGTTCCCTCAGCCTCTCAAGACACTTGGTTATCACTGTCTTCCACCACACGTGGGCCCTCATGTGATTACTATTTGTGTGTTACAGGGAGGGAGTTTTATGCTCGTGTTGGCCCGTCTCTTAACCTTGGATATTCCTCAGAATACTGTGGGCTAAAGTTGGTGTGTGTGTGTGTGTGTGTGTGTGTGTGTGTGTGTGTGTGTGTGTGACCAATGAACATCAGGGCAGGTCGTGGACTCCACTGCTTATCAGTGGGTAGGTGAAAAAGGGAATAATTAATCATACGTGTTTGAATATTTAATGGCCTTTAATGAGTTCAAAAAGTTCTCTGAAAGGCTTCTGAATCCCTCAACCCCTTCCTGGGGAAACGGGGTATTTATAGACTACATACAGGTCGGCTAGGACTCCCACAATCAACAGTGACGCCCTACGGATCGGTTACCATGAAAGCGTCCCAGCTACAGCAAGATCTGGCGAAGAGACACACACATACACACACAGAGAGAGAGAGAGAGAGAGAGAGAGAGAGAGAGAGAGAGAGAGAGAGAGACTCGCGCAGAGAGGCAGGGAGAAGGCGAAGCCATGGGAAAAGAGTCTGGGCTCTCAAAACGGGGGGAATTTTCGACGGATAAAGTGGTTGTTGACGCTATCGAGGAGGGAGCGAAGGAGGGAGGAGGAGCCAAGGTTTTTCCTCGGGCCTTTGAACGCGAGGCGTCCGATGATGGATGACTCTGACCCCCGTGATGAAGTGTGAAGAATGGTGGCAAGGAGACTGACGGAATGCTGTGGTTATTAACCTCTTTAAGACGATGGTAAGACCTCTTGAGTAAGACGGTACGGCCCTTCAGAGGGTTATACTAACTTGCTCAAGGAGGGGTCAATAGCGAGAGGTATAAAAGTGTCAACAGCATATTCGGGCATAGTATGGTTTGTCAAGGCGGGTGTTTGCGGGGTCTGGTCTTGAGGCTGGACAGCCTAGCGACTGAATATCTGCATCTTCGTCTCTGCATCCGAGCGAAGAAGATGCAACATATAAATCTCTCGTAAATGCGAAATTCAATTTATAGGTGTAAGCTCAGCGTCTGTGCCAAAATCTTTAGCTCAAAGGAACCTGTGTTTGCCTCACATGACCTGCATTTTTTTTTTTCTTACTTCTTTTCGCGCCTGTGATCCAAGGATGTCCGTGATTACGGTAAATATTCATGAGCTGGATAACTTTCGCAAGGTTTTGGGAGGTTTCGTCCACAGAGACGAGCTCAGTGTACCAGAGGTGTCAAGTAACATCCACGGCTAGGTAGCTAGGGGAGCTGTGCGTCATCTCGCTGACTCGTCGTCATAACAGAACCAGAGGAGTAACACAGTTAATCTTCGCCCCGGCAAACTTCTTCCCTCCTGAGAGACAAGTCGCAGCCTCCCCAGGCCTGAGACTTGGTCCACAGTTCAACGATCTAATCCCTTAAGAGCTGCAGTTGGACCCAAAGTTACCCTACGATCCCACAAGTTATAGTTAACGCCGATTTGGAAACTTTGATCCTCAATTTGCTGCAGATTCGTTCCTTTTGGACTGCAAATGGTGGCTGAAAATGTATAAGTTTCCGAAGTGGTCGATAGGGTGTTCTCTCTCTCTCTCTCTCTGTGTGTGTGTGTGTGTGTGTGTGTGTGTGGTGACGCTCGGCCGTCCTAGGCTACGGTCTACCTCCAACCTTAGTGCGAGGGAGGAGACAAAGGTTTCTCACAGATATCTTCTCACGTACGTCGACGCAGCTTTTGAGTCGTAAATATGGGGTTGTAAATCTCCAGGGAAAGACGGCAAAGTATGTGAGTAAATACTTTTTAAAACTCCCAGTCGATAAGCGATTAATGAGGCCAACTGCTCGGGCATTCAACCGATTCAATGTCAGTCATGGCCCGCTATTCCACATAGCATAACAGTGCTTTCCGCTTTCATCACCGCATCTTGCAGACAGTACCCGCCCAGGGAAAGACTAACGTCCCGATTGAGAAATGTTAAATTGGTACTCAGGACCACATTTAACACCCTCGGTGTTATGATAACTAAGTTACCGGGCTGGTCTCTGCATTTTCTCCTCACATACACCGCACATCTGTCATTCTTACTTCCTGCCTTCACGCTTCTTCTCTTCCCCTTCCTTTTCATATTCTGAAACACGAAATTGAAATGATTTAGGGTGAGCAGGAGATTGGGGAAAGAGAGTTTGCGAACAGGAAGACAAGAGTCTTTTACTTCTTATCCTCACACTTTTCCTCACCTTGTCTTTTTCGGACTATTTTTTTGGAGGAGGTGGAGAACCTGCATTTTAGTGAGGGATAGGTTTTCCATCACCTCAGAATCTCTTGGATAATTCTCATTCATTTCTCCTTTCTCCTCGATTATTTTTCACCTTTTCATTCTGTTTCATTTAAGGCCTGATAGAGATGAGGACTTTTGTTCGTGAGTGAACCTTCGAATCGAAAACAGAAAAAACAGAAAATATACATCATCGTCTCAGCTTCACCTCCTTATACAGTCCATCTCTTTTCCATAAGGTGATGCTCATCTGAGACGGTAACATTACAGACCATGGAATACTTAACTCTCATCGCAAGACAAACCAAATAAAGTGAAATACTCGTTCGTTTTACCGAAACTTGCTTTCGAGTTTAAAGTGTGAATACCGCATGAAAAGTCTATTTAAAATTTCTACTGAATCACCAAATTATTGGGCTACATAAATTAATAAATACAGAGATACATTTAAGATTCTTGAGATTACGAATCATGAAACATGGCCAGTTACAGATACCATATTTCGCCTTCATCTGCGGCGGATGTGTAAGACCTCCGTATGCAAGTATCATGTCCTTTAGCTAAGTCTTAATCCCGTCTAAGTGGAGAAAAATCGGTCTATGAAAACTACCTTACCCTCCAACCAAACCAAATATTATACATATGAACTGGAACACTTGTACTAAGAATTCTATATTCAAAGTACCTGAGACTAAACCTTGGATTGCGTACATATTCCTTGGAGAGGATTAAACAAACTAAATATAAGCTCTTGCTAGGTAAAGCTACAGACAAAGCCTTTACTATATATATGTCAGTTAACTAAAACACTTCGGATGGAATGTCCTCATGATATCCCATTACTGAATAAGATCACTAGAAAACATGGAAATTTGTTTATCCTTACGCATACGTACGTATATTAACACACGTACCTATTTATGCAAATACATGAGAACATTTTCAGTGGTAATATTTCTACCTATATGTATACAGCACACCCTTGGTCCCCTCCAGCAATATCCAGCCCCCTGCGTGAACGTCACCAACACCAGGCTCTATCCCTAAGCATTAGCAGGACCACCAGCATCAAGCCCAACCTGATAAACGTGTACGCCAGACCAACATCCACCTGTAGGGGAAGCATTCTAAGCGTTTTTCCATTCAGCAATTCTCTCAAGATTCGTCAATGTTCTAGCTAAAAAAATCCCAGTAAAGTTGATATGGTCGAGACTGGAAGTTATATATATCTGGTGGTGTTAACGCAAGAATTATGAAGTATAAATCACCGACAGAAACGCATTAAATTGGTTGCCTCATACCGGTGAAAATAAATAAAAGGATTTTAGTCGCAGGTCCAACAGCAGCAGCAGCACATGGGTCCTTCCCCTCCCAGTGCAGTCAACTGTGTGGGCAAAACTGAACCTTCCCATACGCATTTCAGCTCAGGTTACCTTCCAGGCCAGTGGAACAGGAGGGAGGCTGGCTCCGGGACGCAGCCTACACTCTGTGAGCTTTCTCCACTCGCCGGCCACAACCATTTTCCAAATACTATTCGGATTATCGTACTGATTTTAGCTGGCGTGTTCACCTGACTATTAATGGACGTGAAATTTGCATTGTGGATAGAAAGTGCGGTTCTACATCTCTGCTAGTCGGAAAATAAAAAGATTACAACGACTAAGCTGGACAGCAGAACAACTAGGCTTTGTGTTGAGGTAGGTGTCTGACCACCGCCTCTCGTCTCTAGGGACACTAACATTTATAAACTCGTTACTGTCACTATATTTGGATCCGGTTGTACTCATATTCCTGAAAGGATGAGAGAGAGAAAAGCCTTTTAAATACCGTGCCGTTTTAAAACTGTTTGTATTTTTATCTTTTCAGGAAAAGAGTTATGTAGATTTTATCTGCGTATCTCAGACATATTCATGTTGCTATTTGCGTTACCAGGGTCATGACAGCTGTCTTTAACTATCCAAAAGATCATGAAAATCAGTGAGGGCGATAAGCTGTTTGCATATCTCTATGTTCTTCATACACACACAGACACACACACACGCGTTACGCAGCTAGTGACACTACAGGTAACAAAGAGTAATAGCGACGGCGAAGGAGGCCGAATGGGAAAAGGTGTTTCAGGTTTTTGAGGCGAAACAGGGACACAGAAACGAGCCGATGTATGTGGAGTAAAGTATGGAGCGAAGGTGCAAGCCGTAACGAAAAGAGAAGAGATAGAGAGAGTAGAGAAAGGGAGGAACAAAAGGTCTTTTATCAGACAAATTGCCACGTTTTTCATGTAATACAGAAATCCCAACCGCCCAGCGAAAGTAACTGGTACACATTTACCAAAACAAACGCTTCGTTCCAGCATAACACCGAAACATCAAAATTTACGGGACCCATTCTGCCGCGTGACCAGTTGAGCCTCGACACACACAACTTGTCTACGCTCGGGACAATCACGAACACAACCTCCAGTTCAACCCTTCATCCGTTCGTGGGTAAACCCTTCCGTATTGGGATCTGATCGGCTTTCCGACAGCCGCGTCTAACACCATAACGCCTGATCGGTATCATCGCAGCTTATGCGAACGGGTTTTCCGAGTGATTTAACTCCCTCGTGCAAGTTTACAGCGTGATGCAGGAGACACGGAGGGTTGAATTAAGAGCGCAGGACTGTCCGCACAGATCTCATCTAAAAAATCTGATTCTCCGTTGATGGAGCAGATGCGAACTCATCAGCCCAGGATGTTGTTATACCGTTGCATTTATCGCTGTTGCCTCGTGGATCTTTTTCAGGACACGTTTACATGTTTCCCGTAAACACTGAAGGATAATAGAGGGTAAATAGATTGATCCATTTCCTACGGGTCCCCGAAGCAGATTCAGCACTCATCTCATTATAGGAATAAACCCTTTTCCATGTACCTACTGTATGAATATTTGATTATATCCATATTGACACCACACTCCTAGCACTCTTTCACAAGCATCGCATCAAACATTCAGATATGCCACTTCGCAGTAGACTCTTAATCCAGGAGCAACCAGTGAGAGACACTTGTCCGGCGAGAGGCTAACAATGTCCCCACCAAATCCCACTCTATACAGAAGTTTGCTGATCCTGAAGTGTGTCTGTGACCGATAGATGAGCTGGTAGGGCACCAGCAGGAGCACCAATGGTTCATCCTCTCACCTACTGCCCACGCATCACTTGAATTTAAGGTTACTCATGATGAACACTGTGTGTGGGATAATTGGACATGGCAACTTACCCAGAGTTGTAGCGTTGTGCCACAATATTGTACGGTCCTGTTCTAGACGTTCAACTAACTGTACCTGTGTGCAGGAGCCAGAGATTGTTCATGCAGCCAGCACCAGGGAAAAGTCAGCCTGCAAGAGAAAATTATAACAATTTTAACTTATAACAAGTACATTAACCAACTAATCACTCATTTAATACAGAAATTATCAATAAAACACACTACATGCTCTGCTTGAAACCAACTTACCCTCAAACACTGGAAAACAGAATTCATAAATACACTACATTACGGCCAGCGGGTAACTGTCAACACTGGAGGAGGAGGGGCACGCGATGAGACAACAACAATCCTCCTCCTGGCGTAGGTGCCAAATCGTCTTCAAAACATTTACGGACTTTCGGTACCTATCGATGCTCCGAGTTATATCCCTTGCTCACCTTCCTTGGTTGAATATTACTAGCTAAGTAATGACATTCTTCTAACCCCTAAGCACACTAACTTAGTGCTTTGCGTAATTTGGCAGGAAACTTGGGATCTATAGCTAGCTGCCCAGCAACAACCGTCGGTCACTTGTTCCTTACTACCCAGCTGACTGCCTGTACCTACACGAATCATATCTCATTACTGCCGTACCATTTACATAACTTCTCAATTCCTTCTGGCTTGAGCACTTGCAGATCATGAAACAGATATTTCTTTATCTACTTTATTTGATAACAGCTTTGTAAGATTATTTGTTCTTAGTTCACATCCCCAGGACCACTTTTAGCGGCTCCTGCAACTCTGAGGCTGTATTTTGAGGTGACCAGCGTTCACCGAGGCACAGAGGGGGGTCCTCTCACACTCGCTGGAGACACGGAAATACATCCTTGGACGGCGCAGTCGGGGTTAGAAACCCTCCATAACCCCATGTTTCTCTCTCTCTCTCTCTCTCTCTCCCCCAATCCCACCCTGCGCCATTACTCCCGAGCCAGGCTTCGGGAACGAAGCTAAATATGCCGTTAAAGGCGTGGGGGAACCGATAGCCCAATTCGTCCCAAGATATCAGTACAACTTAACTGCTGGAGAATGGCTACGCAGACTGGCGTCTCTGCTGTTAACCGACGCATAAACTCATACCAGGAAATCAAAGTTAATGCCCAATAACGCTACGGTCAGTTTCCCCACGACTGTTAACCCACGGAGAAATATGCTGGTTAGTAGTTTCCCTGAGGAGGATTTATGGAGAGGCTGCACATTATTACAGAGGAAACATATGGGCTGCTGGAGCTACTGAAGTCGTCTTATGAGACGCGATCGACACAGAACCTGAGAATATCTGAGAGACTTGTTAGCGAGACCTTCACATTTACATACTTGTGCAAGAGTTTGAAGTACTGTAAACGGCAGCTGAAGTCTTTCCAGAAATTACAGTCCACTTTGTGGATACCTAAGTCTAAGGTAACGAAAGGATTAAGTCTCTGGGAAACAGCCTTGAAGAAAAAAGAAAAATAACAGATTCTTGCTTTGTGGAAGATGCTACTTACGTCACTGGAGCATTGAACGAAAAAGAGGACGTTATCCTCCGCATAAAATGGATTACACATCCTTTTGAAAACCCCTTCCAGACACGGGTTACGTCCACAGTGACCCGAAACACCCCCACAAACCCTCTCTCTAATCACTCAACCCTCTCTTTAATCCCTCTTTCCCTTCTCTACACCGTCAGTCTCACCCCGCCTCTAATTCTTCGACCCAGTCTGTATTTTTCTCAACCTTCTTAGCCACAAAGCCGGGGTGCAGAACTGGCTCGTTTGGGGACTGAGATTCGCAGCTTCGGTTTGCTTTGGGTAGAGAAATATCTCTACGTGGGGAAGAGAGTGAAAGAGTTGGCACTTGGTGAAGCAGCGGAGAGCTGGGGAGACAAGACCAGGGGAGATACACGCCCGTAGCAACGATTCATTGAGATGCACTTAAAACCGAAATCAATGAGAAGAATGTTAAAATGGGACGACCTTGTGGGGAATGAAAATGGTAAAGACCAGTCTTCAACAGACACCAATCGATCCGCGACGAAGAGCAGTAAGTATGAAATGGTTCTGAGCTTATAAAGAGGATGGGGAGACAAACAGAGGATCTAGAGGGACGCTCAGACCTGCTGCGGTGTGCGAGAGGAGATCTTTGGGTGGAAGACAAGGGGACCAGATGACTTGGGTGTTGTGGTATGAGGGCAGAGGCAGCGCGGAACGCTGCGCGAGAGGTGATGGCCCTAGGACCTGAGGGGAGAGAGAGAGAGAGAGAGAGAGAGAGAGAGAGAGAGAGAGAGAGAGAGAGAGAGAGAGAGAGAGAGAGAGAGAGAGAGAGAAGGAATGATGAAGTGGAGGAAGAAAGAATATCGTGTCGGCCTCGTGTTGCTGGAGTGTGACGGAGGAATAAGTAAGCGAGTAAAGTGAGCAAGCAAGCAAGCAGGTCGCTTGCTGCAGATGGTTGCCAGAGCCAGGGTGTTAGGCTACTGACGTTGCATTTTCTCCTTCAGGAGGAGGCATGAGGAGCAACACGACCCCAGGTGTTGTTTGGTCTGGATCCCTTCTCATTTTTCTTTTGGTTCGCAGGAGAGACGGGAAGATAGGAGAGAGGAGGGTGGAGGTAAAGATGGAGGAGGAGGAGGAGGAGGAGGACCAAGGAAGAAGATGAGGTGATGTAGAAGACAAACAATGTAATACGGTGAAAAATTTACGTTAAAAAGCAGCGTCATATTAAAAGACGTTGCTTTCAAATAACTTCCACTAAAAAAAAAATTACTGTAGGAAACGTTATCTTTCCACAAACGTTGCCTTCATGTAACGTTACCTCCAAAGAAAAACGTTACCTAAAGAAAACGTTAATTTCAAATGAACTTAATAAAAGGGAAACGTTGCTTTTTAAAATGCGTCATTACACTTTAAACCGATTTGTCTGTCTGTGTGAAAGTTTAATGGCCCAGCCCTGCCGTCCGCGAATCTCGAGAGCATAATAACAGTTTCCTAGAGTTTTATGAAGCAGTTCTCCTCTCAGCTAAAAGTTTAATGAATGAGCTCACAAGAAAAGCCATTTGCGCTGAGTCCTGTCTCTTATATTGCGGAAAATATGGTGTAGGAAGTAATCCGTCTGCCGATAGAGGGTGCAATATAGACGATGGGTTGGACATGTTTGTGGTTCCCTTTACCTATTGTTATGAGTCAGGGACTGTGGGTAGTTAAACTAACTCAGAAATATTCCGTATTTCAAACGTGCCTTTGAGCTAAACAGCTGTCAGAATATACAAAGCAAAGAATGAGCAGATGATTTCACATTACACCTATTACTGACCTCATTTTTGGCAATGTATTCTTTAGAGATCAGTTGCTATATACATTTAGAAAGACTTTCTGTTTTATATTGTAAACTTAACACACATCCCATCAGACGTTATAAGGTATATCAGCTTTGTTGTTACGTATAAGCGGTTACAATTATACGTTCAAATACAGTACATTTAAATCAGCGTCTATCTCTGTATCTCTCTATTAAGATGCGTCTTTATCCATTTATTAACCAGTATTTACTGATCTGTCTAAGTGCGTGTCCCTCATGCTCTGTCTGTCTGTCTCTGTATGTGTATGTGTACTTGTCTGTTCGGTCTGTGTATGTACGTGTCAATGGCAGTACAGTGGTGGTGTTCGACGACTGCATGAGCGTGTGACTCCCCAGCCAGGAGAAGGTCGTGATACTGAAGTCATTACACAACTTTGCTAGCAGACAGCAGATGATGTCAGCTGTACTCCAAAAAACGTATACTGTGGAAGAACAAGAACTGTGCTAAGAGCTTGCCACCAGTAGCTTTGAAAACGGGCAATGAATTCATGGAAAATTAAAACCGAACCTTTGAACAATTTGGAAGTGGGGGAAAAAAACGTAAATCATTTTTCTACATAAGTTCCTTTGAAGAATAATTAACCTTTCCTTGAACTGACCGAGTAAATTTGACCTCAGATGAATGAATATGCATTTGTGTTTTCATAAGTGAGGTTGGCTTGTTCCCCACGTAAGGGAGCGAGAGTGAGGTTGACCCACTCTATACTAGGAGGGAGAATGAGGTTGATCTTCGCCACAAGAGAAGGGAGAGTTAACGTGCAGTTTGATTTCAACTCTTGACATTAATCATAATTATCATTCTTACTCATAATGAGAGTCATGAATACGAAATATTGGCTTAGAACTTTATAGACAGATGCCAATGAAAAATGCAGAAGCAATTGCCAAAGTTTTTATGTGCAAGGTGTCGTAAATACATCTCATGATCAGAAACTGCCTTCTGTTCAGTTATCGTAAAGATATACATATCTTTTTTCTCAGTGGAATGATGTGTCATAGTATACATAATCTGAGAGGCCTTTATTATCGAAAATCATATACACACATCAGCGTTCTTGGGTGTTACCGCTTCCATGAATATCTATGCTTGAGGAAGATCCTGATCACGTAAACACGCAAGGCCGCGGAGGCAGGCAGCCAAAGTTTGTCAGGGGGAAACTTGAACAATCCGTTTGTGTGAGGCAACAGATACTGGGCCTCGGTTGAATCCAGTGATTCGTTCATGTCTCTCTCTAACAAGGAAAGTTACAGAGAAATTTATGAGAGCATCAAATTCAATTTTACTCCTACCCCGTCCTGAGGCTGGGGTTACACACACACTCTCTCCCTCCCTCCCCATCCCGAGTCAGGGGTTTTACCCTCCCCATCCCGAGACCGGGAGAAAAATGGAAGGATTTCGGCGGAATATGAGGGAAGTTTCGGACGCTTACCCGCTCAGTATAATGTTGATGGTTGGGAGACGGGGGCCGTGCGGGCCACCGACGGACCCAGTTGGCCTCAGCTTGGATGGGCCGATATTTACCGTCCAGTGTATTGATGATGGTGTCGGTGGCCAAGTGGGCCAGTAACGGGCCAAGTTGGCTAACATCCACCGTGTCCAATATCATGATATTATTTACA
Organism: Panulirus argus; assembly: GCA_038088735.1. Lineage (NCBI taxonomy): Eukaryota > Metazoa > Arthropoda > Malacostraca > Decapoda > Palinuridae > Panulirus > Panulirus argus. The sequence goes on from JAYMFT010185168.1 coordinate 12,221, forward strand.
CCTAAGAACATAACAGATGGAGTCTGTTCCAAGTGGCTGCTACTCGTAAAGGCGGACATAACAAAATCCATTTCATCAGTACGAGGATGATATGGACTTCCATCTGTAGAGGTAGAGGAAACACATGTCGAGGGAGAAAAATATAAATTCCGGACTGAAGAAAGATTTTTCCTGGCAGATCTTAACCTACCAGCTGCAAGAGAGTCTTCTACATTTTTCACCGTAAGATCCAGCTCCCAAGAATACCTCCTGGAACAAATGATCACGTACGCGATAGACGCAGAGAAGAATATCCGGTATGATACTGTATCGCAATGCATCGATCTTGTCGAGAATCTCAGAGCATTTTTCCACTCCGGTCCAGCTGTAGCTAACGCCCGGCCCACTCCGAGATCCACCTATGGCGGAGTTGTTTCCAGCGAAGAGGCTTTGGTGGCGCTTATTTCTAGCGATGCTTGAGACACCGATGTTTTCGTAACGGCGTCTTTGCCTCGGGTGGTGTTCTTGCAGGTCTGCGTCTCTACGGGGGGGAGAAAACCTACATGAAAACGCGAGAGACCTCGCTATCTCAGCTATAGCCTGGACGTGCATGGTCTTCAGTGATTTGTCAATTACTTTTCTTAAAAAAATTGAGCACAAGGACCACTATGTTAACCTGGCCTTAGACTTAAACCTCAAGGGCCAGGTCAGGGGCGAGGTCATCGTATCCAAAGGCCCTAACATCGTCGTGCTCAAGAAAGAAGAGTCCAGAACACCTGAAGCGAAGGGAGTAATAATGGAAAGCTGAGAAAGACACGGGGAAAAATGCCGAGTTTCTACCCAGCGATGATTACTTCTTATCCCACACAGTGAACTATTAGTTACCAAACGTTCACCTTCACACAACTATGAGCTCCAAGAGACAGCTTCCGAAACCTTCTTCTCTTGGAAATACAGATTCCAGGAGGCTCGAAAGCGTCGCTTCGAAGTTCAGAGCATTACGTCTCTGAACTAAACAGTCCGAATGAAACAGAACGAAGGTCTGAGAGAGACAGTCATCCTTCTGCTCCCACTACAGCGTCGAGGCGAAGGACAAGCGTCCATTTCTTTTAAGAAGAAGAAGAAAAATAAAAAAAAACAATTTGAAATACGCACAGCATGTGTCAAGGAAGGTGCGAACCATTTCTGTGACTTGTTTCAATATTAAGGGGTAGCTGGAAATTCCACAGACACCGTCAGACAGACAGACAGACAGACATACACAACAACAGGCATTTCATATGATACACGCCATCACGGAACATAAAAGCCTGTTCATGGCTTGAACATAAACACACATGAATACCTAAGCATACACGGCGAGGCACCTGCACGCACGGCCCCACACACAACACACACATCTGTTCTCGGAAGCCTGAAATAATTCATAAAGCGCTCTAACCCCTCCCCCTCCTCTCCCTCTCTCCCATCCCCTCCCACCTCCCTTCCGGCTCCTCTCTCACACTCTCCCCCCCCCCCCCAGGACTGCCCCGCCCTCGACGGGTCATTCACGTCTTAACGGCGACCATTCTTCACTGTCCAACAAAACTGCTCTTTGTATTCCTCTTGTCTTCCTCCCTCGTCCTAGTCACTCTTTCGCTTATTCCTTTTTCTCTCTCTGTTTTCGCGCATCGTGAATGTCGTCACGCTGTTTTATTCGTCCGTGTCTTTCGCTATCATCTTGATATTTGCGGACGAAATCCATCATTCGTAAGGACATCGCATACGTTTAAATAGTCTTGTTGATATTTGCTCTGTATACCGTTTTCTTTTAACTCCGTAACATAGAAAACGTTTGTTTTCCTTTTATTATCAGGTTTTTCAAAACATCTGAAGGATTTTGCCGGATTAGGCTTCGCAGAATTTTTAAGGCGGAATGAAAAATGTAGCGGGTTCTATCAGCGGGAGGTGCTCTCTGTGTATCCCTTGTGTCTTGAGGAGAGAGAGAGAGAGAGAGAGAGAGAGAGAGAGAGAGAGAGAGAGAGAGAGACAGTCGACGGGAGGAAAAAAGAAAAAGTCCTCCACACAGAGAGGCGGAGGAACTGCTGCTCCTCCTCAGAACTGGTGATGTGCAATATATATGCTGGTGATGGAAGCATAACTCGCGCAAAAATGTCAGAAGATAAGGAGGGTGCGAGACAGGACCAAGAGACAGCGGCCTCGTGGGACCGTGTGAGCTAGGATGTTGGCACGCCAGGGAGGTGTGGGGTGTGCTCGTCCTTCCTTCTACACGCGCCAACGGAAACTCCTGCTTAGGTGAGTCAAGACTCTCTTTGTTATCTTTGTTAGTCAGCTCCTGTCATTACAGTTTTGTTGTCCTGGTTACTTATAACTGCTTGCTGCCAGGGGTTTTATGAATAGGTATTGGCTTGAAGACATGCAGGATGGCCATGAGTGGACTGAATTACTGACTTCGGGTCAGGTTAGCCATGAGGATAGTAACTGATATACAAGGACTCTAGGACTCCCCTTGATAAGGACTTAGCACTTTAGCCAAGGGCTCAGGAACACACTTTTATCAAGACACGTCGAGCTAGCTAAGACATATAGGATAGAAGAATTTCCTAGACATCTTTTTTAAGATTTCCCTGGAGGACAGTTATTTTTTTCCCATATTGTATGAACTTGAAAAATTGTGAACATGACACCACAGTACGAAAAAGACTGAAGAGAACTTAGACCACAGGCGGTGTCTCTATGTGCATCGTTCAGGCAGCGATGCTGTAGGGACCATCCTGTCTCGCCAGCCTACCCATTTGCTCGCGTGCCTGTCTGCTTGCCTGCCTCCTAACTTTGTGTCTGGGAGTAAAGGTAAGATTCTGCCCCCCCCCCCCCAAATTCATTTAAACACTTGTCACGGACCTTATGAATATGCATATCCCGTTGCATTTCATAAACCAAACTTGGCAGAATTCACACAAACAGTAAGTCTGCTAAACATTTCCCTTGTTTCCCTCAGCTCGCCAAGATGTGAGATTTTGCTAAGTTTGGATAAACTCAGACCCAGTGATCTACATATATATTACGTAGTTTATTCATCTGGTGCCAGGTATCAGGAAGGAGGATCTGACCGTTCGCAATGTACCCCGTCCATACTGAAGACACTGAGGATGGTGTGCACTGTAGCATTTGATTCTCACTGTTCCCATCCTCTACGGGGACGGTGAAAAATCAGTGAGATCTCTCTCTCCACCATCGTCACCACTGCTACCACCAGTAACAAAATCACGTAAGGTGTGTGTGTAGAGGCGTGACTGAAACGAACCCTCGGGAATAACTCAAGAGGTCCTCCTCACCAGCCAGTGCGACAGGCGCTTACTACACTCACCTCCTCGACCTAAACCCACATGTGTGATCGAAGCCTCTGCCTCACGGTGGTCGATCACACATCCGTTCGTCAGTGCTGTGTGTGTGTGTGTGTGTAGTCGGACGCTCCTCACAATTTGTTGCCATTTTCTACCTCCTCCTCCTCCTCCTCCTTCCTGTGCCTAGTGCGAGTGACGGGCCTCCAGGAAAGGAGGGGGATGCGGGACTGAAGGACTCTCGCCGGTAATGACCACACTGCCTTCGGGACGAGACATCCCGCCATCAACAGAAGGGTACCCCCCGCTGCCCGTTTTCTTATCTCTCTGCCACAGACACAACCTTTAATCTGTGATGGGAGGGAAAGGGAGGAGACCATCGTAATATAGAGAGCCTCTGGAGTTTAAGATGCGTGTTGAAGGGGGTAAGACTGGAGCTGAGAGTAGGAAGTCCCACAGTGCCTGTGGTAGGCAGGGACTGCAAGGATGGAATCTTTCTCCCCCACGGCTGAGGCTCGAGGTTAGAAAACTGGACGACGGTCACCAACCTCACACAAAATCGTAAAATGCAAGTTTGAAAAGAGGAGAGTTCCCGTTTTGTGGTGACTGAGTCAATGTGGTCGAGTGTAATGCATAATATAACAAGAATCACAAGAGTCAACGAGATGTGTGGTGAATGCACATATGGGTGGCTCCCTCTGAAGAGAAAACGTGAGTAAGTCTATGGTCAGTTCGATGTGAAAGTTGTGTCAAATCATGTCCTAAAACGTTTCATGAAGCAGAAGTGAGATGAGAAAAATAAAAGAGCTGAGCTACACACACGCGCATGACGGAGGCACCACAAGCAAAAATAAGGAAATGACAAAATATCATGAGGGGGCGAACGTCGAAAAAGGAAAAAGGGAAAACTTTTGTTGAGAAGTGTTTGGGATGCGGCCAGTCACTGCCTTTGACGCGGTGGTATGTTGAAAACTACCGGCCAGCGTTCACTTTACTCTTCAAACTGGATGTGAACAAATGCCGGACCGGAGCGGAAAATGTTACTGTTATTCGCCAGACCGTTGCTCTTTCCTACTGTTTACGGCGAGATCGTTTAACTTGGACCACAGGGGCGTATATACTTGCTTTTACAACACGGAGCGGTCCATGTTACACAGGGGAACGAATCAAACGGCAGCTTATCTTCCCTCGAATGTCTCCTTCTGTCTGTACCCGCTTGATGACTGAGGTTCCATACCCTAGAGATATGTCACGCCTCCCGCAGTCTGTGTGGGTCTTCCACGCTCTTGGGGTAACGCCTTGCAATTCGACTGTCTCTCCCGCACTCCAGAAGAACCTCCTGCAGTATGGAGTAGTGTCCCTCCTCACACCCACTCTCGTCATGTATCCACCGTCTGACGGAGTCTCCAGCGCTGATCGTCTCTCGCGCTCTCAAATACACTGTGGCCCACTTGTTCTCAGTTTCTCAAGCAACAGCCTGTGCGTGGTGGCTTGTGCCTGACGCCGCCAGCTTCTTCTCTCTCCTTGCTTTCTTGCCTTCAGTAATCCCAACTTGTTTGCTCAACCATTTCCTCCCCACGCTTTGTGACGGCCAACTCACACCAGCTTTTTCTTTCCTCGCTTTCATTTTATTGCATTCTGAATAAACGTTTATAGCGGTCTGTTTATTTTCGTTCCGCCTCCTCGAGTACGAGTCAAAAGGTCTTCCATTCTCGAACTCCTTTTCTCTCTCTCTCGCTCTTAAATCATCAGTGACTGAACAACTAACTCCAAGTCTTTCCAGAACGTCTTTTACTTGCTCTCTCGTAAACCGGTGTATGGTAACACCTTAATCTTTACAATTCATTGCCATCCCAATACACTGTTTTCAGCTTCAACCGATCAAAAGCTGCTAAAACAGTCTACGGTGGAAATAAGTATATTTAGAAAACATTATGATCACAGATACCACACAGGCACCACACGAGTATACGTACAATACAGGTATGTACCAGGCAGGTACCACACGGGGATCACAGACTCACGCAAAATCAAAACCTTAACACTACGAAGGACAACATAACTCTTCAACTACCGCAATCATACAGCCACACAAAGACCAAAGATACACGTTCATGCCATAAACGTAGCCTAACTGCTACCACTGTGGTCACATAAGACCACCTCACCACAACCACAGAAGACCGCACGCTCTCATACCCATCAGTGGCTACTCGTATTTCTTCACCACAACTGTTGTGGCTACACGGGGACGACCACAGCTGCACTACAACTGAGGGCAAACAAAGACCACCACACAAACTACAAATTTGGTTCACTAATTCCCCGAGTGTGAGAAATCAGTAACGTGTATTTCATACACGTTTTTGGAATACTCACAAAACATTGTCCATCAAGAGAATCGTCAATATTTCATAACTAAATCATGGGCTGTGCAAACTGTGTGTCAGCAATGAGTGAATAATTCATACCATAAAATGCGACTCTTTGTAGAACACGACAGAAAAACACCCATCACTTTTCACATATATTTGGAGGAAAATTTTGTGATAGAGAAAAATGCTCTTAATGTTTTGCATGCAGGCACTGTATAATATATTAGAGTAAACTTAAGAGGAGGAGGAGGAGGATCACACAGCCGCTTGCCTCCAGCAGTGTCATATCTTATTCTATCGTGCATTTGTTACTTTCAGAGAACGGCTGGCAAGGCTCGAAAAATCTGTATGCAAAACAGCCAATTTTGCCGAAGCAACCAATCTTTTACCGCAAAGATCGCACACCTGTCACCGCGTCAGAATTTGAAATGCATATCTAAGACACGTTGCTGGAGCCGAGAGGGGTTCTGAAGGACCAGTAATTCGTCAGAATAAGTTTGATCTCATGTTATGTATCTCCGTGAAGAGAGAGAGAGATAAAAAAAAGAAGGTATCAGAGGCTCTCTGGCAACCTTTACTTATGTAAATATGCTCGTTTAGGTGACCCAGATGCTAGAGGAACAGAAAGAAATACGAGAGTCTTGGATAGGAGTGGAGGGACGGGTTTGCTGTCGACTGAATCGTGTAAAGATCGAAACTTTTGGGGAGCGCATCGGTTGGAGTCGTCCAGCTGAAGAACAAATGCGAGACAAGAGGTTACAGGTATTCCCTGTATTGAGGACGGTGGTCCCCAACCAGGCAGAGGCTGCAGGTGTTCCCTGGGCTGAGAACAGGCTGACGGTGGCGACAAACTCATTGCGTGCAAAAATGGTTAACATTCGAGGCCAGTAACTCCTCGAGTCTTGACCAGCATCTCTAGGGAAGTTAAGGAGGAACTGCTTGACTGTTAAGCAATAACGCTCGTGATGATTTTTTCCTCAAAGCGTCCCACCTTAAGTTCCAATTTTTTTTTGGAGGGTAAGTTTACTGGACGTTGTGTTAAGAAAGCTGGATTCCAAAGACAACCCTGAGAAGGTAGGAGAAAAAAGGTAATTTATGGGACTGGTCATGGGACCGCCACGATCATATTTGGATGGCATAATCTGAACCATCGCTGGCAGCACCAGCTGGCAAGAGGGTTGTCACGCCACACGGTTGTCATGCCGGCTGGCAGTCAAGCAAGTCGGGTGTCATACATGCCAGATGTCACGAGAGGTAGGTGTCACATAAAACGGGTGTCAAAATGACGGCTGTGGTGTCCATACACGACTCCGGGGTTTTGCTTGTCACAACCACAACACAGTCGGGCAAAACCGTCTCGTTTACTTAACCCTTAAAAAAAGACAGTTTGTCTCTCAATTCACTGTATGAAAAACCCCAAGTGAAATCTCCAAACTCTGAAATATCTTACTTGTTCAAACTGAACGATCTATCGCGTGCTAAGACTATCATAAAAGATCGAGCCCTGAAGAAAGATATTCTTCGGAAATCAGCTACAGAAGAGACTCCTTTCTTTCTCTCTCTCTCTCTCTCTCTCTCTCTCTCTCTCTCTCTGTCAGTCAGTCAAACTCCAAGAATAAAGTTATGTGTCTTCCCAACACTTCCCACGTAACGCAGAAGATAATGAGGAGCTCTGCAGCTCCTTGGAAGGACCCTGTGGCTCCCTTCCCCCCCCACCCCCCTCTCTCTCCTCTGTTGCAAATCACCCTCCTGATTACCTCAAGATTGATGGGGTCATTATCAAACAATCGTTTGTCCCAGCCCGGCCTGACGAGTGATTTCCCTTCCCAAGATCAGTAGATCTTCCTTTGAGCTGGAGAAGACAGCTCAAGAGATTTATTGTTCCCAGGAAAAGGAGAGAAAGATGCATCGGAAACTATATAAATGCTTCTAAGGAAGAAAAAAAAAAAAAGATGTATACTATATGATTATTTCTGTGAAATACAGTGTCTAGTATAATAGCTATATATGTATATGGCTCTAAGACACACACACACACACACACATGCCAATGCAGGAGAGAGAGAGAGAGAGAGAGAGAGAGAGAGAGAGAGAGAGAGAGAGAGAGCCGCGTCTTTACAAGGTACCCAGCCAGCCGCTGGTGTCTATGAATATTACAATAACAGCGGCGCAACACTTATGACGTCTCCTTCAGCCTTGACCTACTGTCCGGACTCGACCTCCTGGTAAACTAATTAACCAAGCAAGTCATCTGGCGCATGTAAACTGCCGCGGGAGGAGTGCAAACCACTCCAACCTCAAACTCGGTCGCTATGTGCCCGGGGAACGCTCGCCGTGAGCACTCCCAGCAAGCAAGGTAATTCCCAAGGTACGTACACCAATAATTTCGCGAGTCCGAACGAAAATACCAGAGCCATTTAGATATATTCTTAGTTTCAGCAATACAGGAGTGGGGGAAAAAATATCCGTTAGGAATGAAGGTAAGAAACGAAACGAAACAACACAGAATTACTTGTTACAGATCCTTCCGCCAGGAGTCCCCACACACGCACACTCACACGCACACGTACACACACATCCAGGCACGTCTTGAAGACATAAACCCGGAGCAGTAGCGTTACGTGCATCCCAAAGTGTAATTGCATCTTAGGAGCAGATTGAAAACTATGAACAGCGGAGGCAATGTAAAGCCAAGGGAAGGGATTTGAATATAAAGTGTGATTATATATATATATATATATATATATATATATATATATATATATATATATATATCAGAAAATACGTCAGTGGTCTTTAGTGTTTTCTTCAATTCCAATGACTTGAGGCTTCTTTTGTATCATCATGGTCTTGTGCGGAGCGAAACAAGCATTTTCGCGGGTATCGTTATCATCCTCACGTCAAGACTTACAACCGAACTAATTACACGGAAGTAATTAGTCCAGAATTAATGCAGCAGTGATGTCGAGAATGAAGAAGAAAGTTTAATTGTTATTGGGAGAAAAAAACAGTCTTAATTTGATAAAGGGAGAGGTGTATGTCCCTATGAGGAGGATACCAGACTATGTGGATGCACTCTGATGGTTTGGAAGTAATAGATACATCAACCTGTGACAGAACCGACTTGAACAGAACAATGAATTATTTTTAAGCATACCATTGGATGATAAGGAAACTTTTACAGACTTAACATACTCCTGAAATGTTAAACTCGGCGTTGCAGGCGAAGCGGGGTTTTAAAGCTAGAAATGTGAGTTTCTTGGTCTGTAAAACCTGCTCTTGAGGAAATTAAATAAACTGTTTTCCGTTGCACACTGTGCCGTAACGGGTACAGAGGAGACGTTTTCAATACCACCGGGACCCACTGTGGGGTAATGAAGAAACATTGTAAACAGTGGAGGAAGCCTAGCTGGTTCTTTGCCTGTGCTGTCGACATGCAGAGAACTCTGCGCAGTATCGCGGCTCCTCGCTTAACTCCAGTCCCCTGACGGAGAAGTATGACTGGGCGTATTACCTAGGGCGTCTGAGTACCATTGGTCTCCAGCTATGAATAATCGTCTCTGTCTGAGGTCTGAAGAACTTCCAGTTCTCGGAGTCTAAGCAGACCTTATGAGGGAAGGTTCGCGCGACCAGCTGTTGAAGACTTTCGTTCTGAGAGACGAAGCGGAAGGAAGAAGCGTTCACATGACCAGCAAATGTAATTCTAAAGTTCAACGTCCGGGAGCTGAGCCCGGGGTATACCCCCTCCCCCTCCAGCAGGAGCAGCTGTGAGGGCCGTGAAGCAACACACACCCACCCCTCCCGCCCAGGCCTCCCCCCACGACCTGTTATGTTCCTCGCTGAAGGCGCCAGTGATGGCTTCCCGATAGAACGACCCAAGGAACTGCCTTGGGCAGGAGCTTAACGCAAGAGTAGTGTGGCGATGCGGGAAGTTTTCAAACGCTGCGGGAAAAGGTTATTGTTCCTTAATGTGTCGGGTTTACAGACACGTGTTCAATGTGTATCTAATTCGAAACGGGCTCTGAGGAACAAACGATATCACTCAGAAATTTTATATATATATATATAGGTGTAACCGACCAAGCCTCCTGCAAGTGGGTTAACCACGAGTGAAAAGTCACCTCTGGCGAGGCTGTGTCATCGTCAGCAGACGGAAGATAGTTGAGGCAAAGCGTTGGGCAAAAACATCATCAGGTGAAAAAAAATAAATAAATTACAATGAGAAATATCCATGCCTCACATACATTATCTACAGCCTATTTCTGCCGCTGGTTTAACAGATCACGTCTTCCATGTTCCAGACACTAACAAGTGTGATTCTCCCTAGACCTAACGAGTTGTGCGGTCACTGAAGCCAAGAAGAAGAAACAAGGTCGATCTTCGTACTTAGATTATGTGTGCCTGTGAACCTAGAACAAACCCCCACTGGTAGGCGCTGTCTTATTGACCCTGTACACCTCGGGGTCGACGCCATTAGTTTGGGGCCGAGTTGAAAAAGTTTTGGGAACAATTCTTCTTCATCACAGTCGCTTCCGAGAGGGAGTTGCTCTCGAGTATAGAGACGCCGTTGGGGTTGTGGTGTACGAGGGATAGTGGGAGGGTGTGAGGAGTGACGTTCTTGGAGGCACTGGAGAGGGAGGGAAGAGGAGGGAGATTAGTGGGTGATGGAGGGGAAGAGAAGGATGAGGAAGACTCTTAAAAGGAAGGAAGGAAGGGAAGAGGAAGAGAAGGGTGGACCAGACTAAGGTATAAATAAGGGAGAGCAGGAGGACCTGAGTAACACGGAAGAAGGGGAAGTGAGAGGGAGGGGAATGAGGCGAGGGAAGAATGGGACGTGGACCTGGAAAGGCGATGGGAAAGAAAGGAAAGGGAGAGGTGGTGAGAGGACCAGGAGACGCAATGAGAGTACCAAAGAAGTATCGCTGGAGAACAGCGCTGAAACGCACGGGTCAGAGACATGACCCCGAAAGGTGTATTCTGAAACTTGTTATGAAAGTATCTTTCGATAGATCTTAGATATTCTTTTGTTACTATGGGCCAAAGATTCACTCCAACTTACAGCTCAGTCGTGTGACCACCTCGCGTCATAACCCTCTGGAGAATGGATGATGTTTGCAGAGACAGTTCGTGAAACACCTTGTACGGTGTGGGTACGTTCGCAACTTTAATCTACGCCTTCGTCAGGAGTCACATTTCCACAGTGAGGTATACCAGTCTCTCCTCCTCATCATCTTGGGGAAAATATGAGGAACGTTCTATGACGCTTGTTTATTTCCTTCTATTTGTTGATAGGGACACTCGCATTCATAGCCAGTGAAACCTGAAACCTCTGTGATACTGTTTAGTGAAAAAAAGAAGGGAGAAACATCCCCGTCACGGCCGTTGGTAAACAAGTGAAACAGTAATGGCTTGAGTCTTCCGGGAACACACTCTGCCATCACACATCGCTGACGCACATTCGTAAACAAACACGCAACGCACGGCGAATACATTTCCTCTGTTTTTCATGAGCGGTGAGAGGTTTATATTTGGACAAATAACAATAGGGGGAAATTTGCTTCGTAACTAATTCTATTTGTTGACCGAGACTTATAGGCAACTAAGATGGAAGTATGGGATGCATTTAAATGCCACATTTATCGTTAGTTAATCACTGGGCATTCGTTTTGATTTTGGTTTGCTGACACATACGAGTTTTGTTTGAAGTAAATTCTGATTATGGTGGCTGAAATGACAAGGGCAACTGAATATCCTCATCAAAGCCATCTCATATTCTCTCTCTCTCTCTCTCTCTCTCTCTCTCTCTCTCTTTTAAGCCAAGTACCCATTTATCGACCTGACCCGAGGGAATATGAATAGCTCGGTTGGCTGCCGGCCGCTTTTATTATGTCCGGGGTTCGAAACCATCTCATATGTCTGCTCCAATTATCTTGTTCATCCGTGTGTCTTGTAATGTTTTGATGCACAGTCGCATTTAACCAGCGTTCCGCGGGGTAAGTATAATGAACGGTTTTCTGCAGGTCACAGTGAATGTAGTAATTCTGAGAGCTCCTCATTTTGTTTCTTTTTCATCTCAGTAATTCCAGAGCGGGAAGGGAAAGCAAAAATGGAAACCCTTGTCGCACTCGCCAGGACGCTGTGAGAAGAAACACACACGCTAACTTTCCTCTCATATTCCATAACACATCTGCGGGAATTCCTTTGTTATGTGATCATTTGCATGCGCAACAACATCAATTTTTTTTTTCCCCCCGGTTCTCTCTCTCTCTCATCGCCCGGTACTGCTGATAATTCATTCGTTTTACCCGCCCCACTGTTAATTAAATCCCAAGAGGAATTAGGCACTGCATAAATTAATGATAATAATTAAAAAAAAAAAAAGGGGAATTCTGGTGTGTGACTCTCGCCTGGTCGAAATCCCGTCTGTCAGGGAAGCCAGTGGCACACCAGCTGAACACAAACCTTGCTGAATAAAAGCTGAAACCCGACTCGAAGTGACTCTCTTTTTTTTTCCACAGAGCCAGCAGCGGCAGTAGAGGGTATCTATCTGGCAGTGTCACAGCCAAACAAGGGGATTAAATTCTTTTCTTTTCTCGTTCCTCGATCTGCCGCGCTGTTCACTTGCTCTGGGTGGTGAAGCAGTCTTCTTATGCATCCGTGATGCATGTTGGTTTGGAGGAGTTCCATACGTACACGCAAACATATTGGCAATTATGTGCACACACACACACACACGCACACGTACACCAACAAAAAACTACACATACGACAAAAAAAAAGTAATTTACACACGAAGACGCATATATACATAGATGCAGATATACACATACACACAAAGATAGGTTAATATGTTCACATACACACAGAGACACACAGATACACACAGACACAGACACACACACACACACACACATACACCTCCAAATCATTCACAGAGAACAAATGAACATAACATATTATCTTAAGACCCAAACTCGTCGAGAAACTTCTGCCTGTTAAAGGAAAAATGATACAGAAATACTTAAGTCCTTTGCACAGTACCAAATAAGTGTAAAATTCTGAAGCAAAAAAAATAACTGCGAAAAGCAATGAACAAAAAAAATTTGCCAGGGAAAAAGACCTTCTCGCTAAGGCAAAAACCAAAAGAATATCTTAAGACAAATTCTGCGAAGGAAATACGAAACATGAGTTTACAGACGGGAAGAGAGAGAGAGAGAAAAAAAAAGAAGAAAACGAAAAGAGGCCACAAAGAAGAAGAGAATTACTCGACATCAAGAAGATCCTGCAGGATCCTTGTAGTGGGTGAGGAGGAGTAGGAGGTGCCTAGCTAAAAAAAAAGAGGAGTCGGTCGACGACTTCCCTGATGGAGGCCCCGTTAAGTGTGGATATACACACACGATGCCACCACCCGTGGGGGAACAAGACATTTACATTCAACTGGTCGTGTAGTTGGGGACGCACAACACACACTCGCCCACAAGTTCTTCCTCGCCGAAGACGCTGTTAACTGGACGGAAGTGTGTGGGGGAGGGGGGGGGGGAATGAGAGGAGGAGGAGGAGGAGACATCACACACCCACACCCTCCAAGAGCCGCGTCCTCCCGGAGCCTGACACAAGATGGCTCTGATGGAGTTAGACGAGGCAAGGCTTCTTTTACGCTCCTCTCCCCGCCTGTAAAGTGTGTGGTATGTTCCCCCCCCCCCCACGATGCTTTCGAGGTGACGAGGGAAGCAGGGAGGGAGAAATAAATGGCCAGGGGGTGTCGTGGAGAGGTGCGGCAAGAGGTAGTAGCCAGGAGTGATGGATGGACGAAATGCCAGTTTGACGTTGGAAGAATGACACATACGTACGCTGGAGAGACTGCTGCAGGTCTTAGCTATACATACACATTAGTGTGTGTATATATATATATATATATATATATATATATATATATATATATATATATATATATATATATATATA
>JAYMFT010185169.1:0-11975 GCA_038088735.1 Panulirus argus
ACAGAAAGCTATCTTTTTTGTATATAAAATAATTGCATAAAGTCTGTACACATCATATGCCTTAGTTCGCAATGCTCCGATTTTCAGAGTTTTGTCACAGTACTTAACGATTAATTGCTTAGTCTCTCTTATTCAGTTACTTATTTTTACTTGTCTCTCTCTATGGCCCGCGGGCCTTATAGGAATAACAGGTGCAACCGCTATGGGTTCTGAAAAATGCTCTACGGGAATAATAATAATGATAATAATAATAATAATATAAAAATAATGATCATTATTATAACTAATTATTATTATTATTATTATTATTATTATTATTATTATTATTGTTGATTATATTTCATTGTTAATATTATTATTACTATTATTATTATTATTAAAACAACTTATGAAAGCCTAGTCCTTCATAACCTACATATGGAGCTCATATGACTGGACCTTGTTGGCTTATGGTTCCTACAATTTATTTGGTACAGTGTTTCATCAGTTTTGCTTCCGAGGAGGAAAGGATAGGTGGAGAAAATTAGTTCTGGAAAATATTACATATTGCTCCTCCATCCCCCCCCTCCCCCCCAAAAAAAAAAAAGTTTAAACAACGCTACTTTTCAGGAAAGTTAGAAGTGTGCTTTGTTTGTCTTATGTTTGTGTCCTTTGAAGCTGATAACTGATATTTGAAGCTGTTAGCGTAACGGACGGCGTGACGGTCGTTGTTACCGAAATCAGTCGGTTGCTTTACGACGCTACGCTACGCTGCCGTGGAAGCTTTTTCTGTAGTCCCCCCCAAAAAAAAGCCTACCTTGTTACACGTTGATGTAGTAAGTGTATCACCATTTACTTACGTTGATGTAGCGACCGCTATCATTTGCGCTGATGCTGCGGTGCACCACTTCCATCAATTTCAAATCGAAACGCCAAATTATAAGCTTTTTTCCCCCATCGATAGGTGTACGTCTGTCCGTGTGCGCGCGCGTAATTATAGATGGAAGTAAAAAGTTTTTTAGCGTCAAGTCAGTCGCCAACAGCGTACAGTGGCATCACCATGACAATGTCACTTGTACCCTCTTTGTTCGATTGAAAATTAATTACCCATCTTCCCTCATTCACATTGTAATGAGGCCCCGGCCGGCCAGATTGTTCCGGCTTGTTCCTGATCAAACATTTATAAAAATGTGAACTCCACACTCATCTGTTCGGAAACTTATTAGCGCATCCGATTGCGCCCCCTCCTCGCTCTCCTCCGCCTCCCTCATCTCTCTCTCTCTCTCTCTCTCTCTCTCTCTCTCTCTCTGTACAAACAGGGCCGGCCATTATTTGCCTAATGAGATAGGTTAACCCAGGAGGGAAGGAGGAAGTTGATGGTTTTGCTCGACAGCCGATGGAAGTACAGAAGAAGAAGATGGGGGAAGAGGGTGTGTGTGTGTGTGTGTGTCTTTGGTGACCTCTGTGTGTGTGTGTGTGTGTATATTACCTGCCGTGGGGAGAAAGCCGGAGCCAGTGGGGAGGCTTGGGAGAGAGCGTGTGGGGGTCTTCTGGGCAGTTGGGTTGGCCTTACCTAGCAACGTGGTGGCCGACCGCAATCCTCCCCTTCCTTCCTTCCCCCCCTCCCTCACCTCCCTCTTCCCCCTTCCATCCGCACACCCCTCCCCTCCCCTCCCCCCCAAGGTCCACGTACACACACACACACACTACCCCACGCAGAAGTTGTCGTTGGGGTTTGGCCTGGGTTTTGCCTAATTGAATCTAACGAGTGGCGGTTACTGCAAAGAGGGACGGGACGGGAGGGGAGGGGAGGGGAGGGGGAAGAAAAAGAGGAACCTGAGATTAAAAAGGCTGATGGCGAGAGAGAGAGAGAGAGAGAGAGCTGTCAGTGGTCTCCGTCTGTTATGTGCTGTTGCATCGCAAGTGAAAAGTCACCTTTGGCGAGGCTGTATCTCATCGTGTGTTGAAGAGACAAAGAGTACATTTTTGACAAAAAGAACCTATAGCTTCAAAGGAGTCCATCCTGTCCCTGCTACTGAGTGTGGCGCAGCTTTGGGAGCAGCAGGAGCTACTGGATGGTGGGTCCTGGAGTTGTGTAATGATAGTAATAATAATAATAATGATAATATTAATTATAATTATTATAGTATACTAAGGAATACAAAGGAATTCAAACAGCAACAGACCATTGGGGTCCTTTCGAGGCTGTTTGTGATAGTGGAAGAGATCAGAAACTCTAAGATTAGTGTGGTAAAAGTTAGAAGGCACATAGATAATTCAGAGAGAATAACCTGCAGATTATCAGTGCCAGTAAGGAGGCACAAATAATGTAAGTCGTGGACATGAAGCGAAGTATTTATCAAGTCGTCTGTACTTAAGCGTATCAATAATTCTGCTTTCAACCACTCTGACTGGCAAATCCTTCCATATGTTAACAGTTTCGTTGAAGGAAAAGCACTTCGCCTCATTCGAGGTAAAATCGTTTGCCCACGAGTTTCTTTGTATCCATTACTACGAGTGAAATCAAAAGTAACTTGATACATGAAGATTAGCAAAGTCTTTGGTAATTTTGAATACCTGTGTTGGATCACCTCTTAACCTTCTCTTTTGTAAGCTAGATGGATTCATTTCGTATAACCTCATCTCGTGGGATTTGTTTCTCAGTCCGGGAATCATCTTGGTAGCTCGACGCTGCTGTACTCTCTCCATTCCGTGTGTCTTTTTTTGAGGCAGCATGACCAAAACTAAACGCAATATTCAAGATGGGGACGAAGCAGTGAGCTGTAAAGAGTAAGGATGATTTCCCTGGACTGAAATTCGAAGGTTTCTGCCGATGAATACAAGAGAATTGTTCGCTCTTTTCACTGCTTCTGTGCACTGCTTGCTTGGTTTTAGGTCACCAGAGATTATCACGCCCAAGTCTTTTTCCTCATCCACCTTTTGCAGTTCAACAGAATTCATACTGCAGCCAGCCTTTTCATTTTTACTACCGACATGTAAAACTTTGCACTTGTCGATGTTAGAATTCATTTGTCGCTTATGAGCCCAGTCCATCTGTTTGTCTGTGTCAGCTTTGAAGCTGTAGACGTTCAAGTTCTTTTGTAGATTAATTTCTCAGCTCTGTATCATCAGCGAATTTTGATATCTTACAATGCAGCCTATTGTCAGTGTCGTTGATATACATGAGAAAGAGAACTGGTCCCAAGACAGATCCCTGTGGCACTCCTCTTGTTACGTCTAACCACTCTGAGGCTTGACCATCGATCACAACTCTTGGGTAATTATATCATAAAAAAATCAGGCAGATCTCTCAGACTTTGGCTGTTTCGTCGAAAAACCATGATGAGAGTCGTCTATTAAGTGGTGGTCCTCCAAATGGTTTACAATTTGAACTAGAACGATGGTGTAGAAGCCTCTGAAGGGTATAGGATAAATTACACCCAAGTTTCGCTACACTGCATAGGTAGGATTGCTAAGATTGGAATACACAGAAAGAGCAAGAATGGCATTCGTCATGAAAAAAAATAGAAATTGCTTCGTGGCGATGATTTTTTTTTTTTCGTCTCACAAGCATTTCAGGCAAAATCCACCTAATTAGAATTCGTTCGACACAATGGATTGTTTGAAGGTGCGCCTCAAGCATATCGTAACGAACGGGTACTAGGCAATTCAGGGTATGTGGGTGACTGTGAGACTTTGGGGAGTATTTGGTAACCCCGGATGGATTGTTTGTCATAGAAAACGGGGAGTCCTGGCTTGCCAGCGAGGGCTTACAGAAGGGGCTTGCCAAAGGGCGTAGGGCGTTGCGCTCACCGCCGGAATTTTCAGGGATCACGAAGAACGTATGTTGTGAGATTTGAGAGACTGTCTGTCTCGTGGACTCATAGCCATGCGCTTCCCAAAGTGTAGATGGGGCAGAAGGGACAGGACAGCAACGTGGACCAGAGGAGTGATAGTTGACGGCCACCGAAGTTCTGGCTCACTGCTCAGCCGTCGCTAAACCTTTCTGGTACCCCAGGCGGGGTAGGGGTAATACCGGTAATGTACCCCCCTCCCCTTGGTGTGGTGGTACTTACCATCTACTACCACTCGGGGATTGGAGGTTCCATGGGCTGGTCATGATACGCCATCTAAGTGTTTCGTCTCATCGTCATCAGCAGTTTTGACCCTGGCATGAATTATGAGGTTGTGAAAATTTTGTATTGTATGTTGTCTGGCAGGTGATCATGATGTGTGTGTGTGTGTGTGTGTGTGTGTGTGTGTGTGTGTGTGTGTGTGTGTGTGTGTGCGATTATTCTTTGTGTGTTGTAGGAAGAGAGTTTTACACTCGTGTTGCCCCGCCTCTTAACCTTGCGTATTACGTGTACCATATCTTCCCCCTGGTGTATATTCACACACACACATACACTGCCAGAATTTGAATACGCTTCTCGTGTTTGGTCACCGCACCTGAAGAAGCACGAAGAGCTCATAGAGAAGGTCCAGAGGAGGGCGACAAAGAATTAAGAGAGCTGAGTTGGAGGAAGAGGTTAGAAGCCTTGAATCTGCCCAGCTTGGAAGAGAGAGGAGTGATGGGTGACCAGAGCACAACCTTTTGAAGTACCTAAAACAGATCGACGACTTGGACGGTGAATAACAGTTCTTCGAGAGATGTGAGGATAGAGCAACCAGAGGACATGGCATGAAATTAAGCAAATAATATATGTTAGAAAAGAGGTGAAGAAGTCCTTCTGTAGCATAGGAGTGGCGGGCGAATGGAGCAAACCGAGTGAAGAGGAGGTGGTGAATGTGGAAAGCATACGGAAGTTTAAAAAAGTTCTACAATAGTAAAGAAGGTTAAAGAAAGTTCTATATGTGTGTGTGTCTCAAGTAAATACACACTGGTACTCCAGACTCTCTTCCAGCTGTCTCCCGGACCTCATCCAGCACTCCGGTGAGGAGGCTGCCTGCACCACCCTCAGCGCCGTCACCTCCTGCCGCCGGGAGATCCCTCGTCCCCGAGTTGCTGCATCTCGGCGCCACAACAGCGCCGAGCCAGCCACTTAAAGAGCAGCCCCGTCCCAACCACTTTGTGGATATGTCTTGGAGAGGACACACACACGGAGTGTCTGTGTAAAGACTGACTCTCTGTCTGTCTCTGTGTCGCCAGCCCCTCCCACTGTGATAAATCCAGTGTCTTTGGTGTATCATTCTTCATACATTTCCGCCCCTCCTCTCCCCACACTGGGGCTACATGTATATGTATTCGATAAATCGTTAATTGTTATTATTAAATGTGTGTATGTGTGTGTGTGTGTGTGTGTGTGTCCCCCAGCGGTGACGCTGAAACACGTGTATGCGGCAATAGCGGTATACATACATACATAAAACACAAGCGAATGGTAATATACGCGCGAGGGGAGGCAATACTCCTACGGGCATACGTACGGGGACGCGTAGAGGAGAGACATACGGGTGCGTAAAGATGTTTAAAGAAACACACACACACACACACACACCTAGGACATCAATAACCACGTCTCAGGCAAAAGCCCTCTGGCTCCACAAGGGTCCATATTTCCCCAGCTCACCACCACCACCACCATCAGTTAGCTAGATGTTGGTGGTGGTGGAGGTGGAGGTGGAGGAGGAGCGGCGCCCGTCACGTTCTTCATCAGGTCCAGCGTGTCAATGGCCAGCCTGGCGGAGCGGGCCCCTGACGCGGCCGCTACGTGAGCTGGGTACGACTCCCCTCACCCTTACCCTCCATCATCATCCCCCCCCCCTCCCACCCCTCCTCCCCTCAGCTGTGGCCGGCCGCTGTGGGTCCGCCACTGTGCAGGGTGCTGTGTTTGGTGCTGTGCAGGGTGTCAAGGGGTTTGAGGGGGGGGGGGTAAGGAAGCCAGAGGCTCCTGTGCTGTTGTCGCCCTAGGAAATGGACCTACGTACTCACACACTGAACTTGTTTATGGTGCTCTAGCGTTACCTGCTGGTATGTATGGCTCTACTTCCCCTCTTCCCTCCTCTGCTGCTGTACCTGCTTGGGTCATCTGCCTGCTTGCTGTACCTGCTTGAATCATTTCTCTGCTTGCTGTACCTGCTTGGGTCATCTGTCTGCTTGCTGTACCTGCTTGAATCATTTCTCTGCTTGCTGTACCTGCTTGAGTCATTTTCCTGCTTGCTTTACCCGTTTGAGTCGTCATCTTCCTTGCTGTACCTGCTTGAGGCATCTTCCTGCTTGCTGTACCTGCTTGCATCATCACCTCCCGTGTGCTGTGCCTGCTTGCGTCACGCGTAACCTTCAGCACGCCGATCGCCTTTCACCTGCCGGGGGCACAGCTGGCTGGAAACTTGCCTGGCGGGGAGGTGCTTAGCTTCGGGGTCTCCCCTCCCCTCCCCCGTCTCCTCCCGTCCCCTCCAGGTGACCTGTCTTGACCCGGGCTGACCCGCGCTAACACCAGAGGGGAGAAACTCCAGGAAACCCAAGAGGGGGAGGGGGGGTGAAACCCCGTCAGAAACCACAGGAGAAAACCTTGAAGGTTGTTGATCCCGCTCGTCCATAATAAACAACCCCCCCTCCCCTCCCCTCCCCCCACCGCAAGTGTTGGTTCTCTATCCCCTCTTTCACAGGTATCATTTCGGTGTCTTCTGCTCCTCCTTCCGAGGTCTGGTTGCCGTGTGTGTGTGTGTGTGTGGTTCGTCTCCTGAAGGTGATCCAGAATAAAACGACCAATACGACGCTTCGTTTGCACGACTGGTTTAGGGAAACAGAGACGCCTGTGATTAGAGAATAGACCAGAACCTCAGCCGTAGACGCGATATAGAATCAGTGGGAATAGATCTATAGACGCGATAGAATCAATGAGGATAGAGGTACGTAAAGCAGAGTCGATAGAAAGGTTAGGAGTTCTGTGCCTCTACTGTGTCCACAGAAACTGTATCTTCCTCCGCATCATGTATGTATGTATACGTCTGTGTCGTAAAGGGATAGGTCTGTATACATATGAACCACATTTACATAGATTGTAAACATATATTACCGTTTGTGTTTGTCTTTGTCACATTCCTGTACATCTTTCCCACACACCAGTATTTTTCTATGCCATGACTATACGGATGTGCAACGCTTGCGTACATCTATGCCACATTTTGTATACGTCTCTTCCCCCAGGCATTCAGGAACCTCACGGTGTCTTAAGATGTGTGTGGACAGACCGTGAAAAAAAAAAACATCATTTCGGTATATTCCTGCTAGATGTCTTCACTATCGTTTATATGGAGTGACCGCTCGTCTCTCTCTCTCTCTCGAGTCAATAACGGACAAAGAAGAAGACTAAGACTAACAAGAAGGAGGAGGAGAGGTCGGGGGGGCCATTCATTGTACAGACATCTGTAGAAAACCGTGTCGAATCCTTTGCGCCACCACCGCCAACGCCACCACCACCACCAACCACACCCGCCATAGTTCCTGTGTGTGGGGCGGGGTCCCTTCTGTCCTCCTGTATATATATACCCCCCTCCGCCTCACGGGATCGCCTCCCCGGACACAAAGGCTGGACAGGTGAGGTTGAAGTCTCCATCGCTACCTTTCATCCCTGCTTGGCGGGGGTCCGCCTCTTAAATATGGGATCACTGGACTGTCTCCCAATTTCATGCGGCCGCGCCTACACTGATCCCCAGGGGGTTTGGTTACCGAGGACTTGCTGCCTCTTCTTGGCGATGACCGGGTCCCCTGGAGTGTGTGTGTGTGTGTGTGTGTGTGTGTGTGTAGGTGGGTGTGTGTGTGTGTAGGTGGGTGGGTGGGTGACATGCAGGCTGGAGTCTGCTTGTGCCGTGTGATCTGTGGATTCCTTTTGCTTCAAGGCTCCACTCACGGACTAGAGATTATAGAGCTAGAATAGAGTAGAGAGTAGATGGACAGTGATAAAAAAGGACTGGGAGGAAGTGGAAAACCATCCATTTGGAACAGGGTCAGGTCGTGGGTGTTAGGAAAGGCGTGAGAAGGTAGAGAGTTCCAAAGCTAAGTGGTGTAGGGGAAGGATCAGGTCGTAGGCGCTATAAATGAAGTGAGAAGGTAGACAGGTCCAAAGTTAAGCGGTGTAAGGAAAGAAACAGACATCACAACGGCCCGTCACCCTTTTGAGTTGCCAACAGCCACACAGTAATCATGTGAGGAAACAGCTTGCCCAGTATTATTCGGTCTAAATAATGGTTAGGACGCACAAGCAGTCAGTCAGCTTTCGGGAGCAGAAAACATAGTAATATCTGTAGAATAAGGAAAGTGAACCAACAATGCGGCTCAGGGTTAGTGGGTCAAGTTGTAAGGTCAGACTGGGAGAGTTGGAAAGTCAAACTGCTTTTTAGACTCTACTCTAGTATGCAAGTAGAGCTAGATCCACCCCAGATGTGAGAGCAGTACTCCATACAAGGACGGATCAATCCATTGCATAAATTGTATAAACGGAGCAACTGTTCAGACAGAGGAATTAACGGCCTCGAAACGGGATTCTCAAGTTTCTTAGAAGCAGACTTGAGAATTTGTGTCGTGTTGGGTTTCCAAGGTTGATTAGGTATTAAGATAATACCAAGTATGCAGAATGTGTCGAGGGTTGTGATTACATAACCATCAAAAGGAAGTAGACGTATTTGAAGGGTTTTAGAAAGAGAGATGGGATGAAACTTTGTTTTAGAAGCATCAAAATCAACAAGGGTTGCCCGAGCCCCAACCATGAAGTCCTGCCCGAAGATGGGAGTTGGTTATGGATGTTGTGGCGAGACGGGACGAGACGAGACGAGACGAGACGTAGGTCGAGACGTAGGTCGAGGAAGACGAAGTGTGTGTGTGTGTGTGTGTGTCTGCGTGTGTGTACGATGGCAGGAGTGTGGGAGTCCAGCATGTCATGAGGGGGGGCAAGGGGGAGGGGGAAGGTACCTGAAGGTGTGGTGCTGCTACCCTGCCTGGGTCTGACTGTCCTCCACCACCACCGCCACCGCCACCGCCACCACTATCTGCATTTCCACCATCACTTATCTCCACCAGCCCCACCATCACTTTTCTCCACCAACACCACCAGACATCATTTCCACCAGCACATCCTCCCCCCCCCCTCTCTCCCCTTATCTGCAACACCGGCCCACCGGCCATCGTCTCCACCACCAACACCACCATCTCCAACACCAGCCATCGTCCCCACCAGCATCACCACCTCCACCGCAAGCGCTACATCGCCTTCCCCATACTCTCGTAACACAGCATGACACATCTACATACTTACATAGAATACATACATAAATACATACATACATACAGATATACATGCATACAAACATGCATACATACATACGTAGGACAACAAATCAGAATCATAGATTCACCAGAAACCTCTCTCCTCCACGCATACTCATGATTCTTCCTGAATGTTGGGCATTCAGAGACATAACATTCGTGAACATTGGACACACGAGAACGTAACATTCGTGAACATTGGACACTCTAAGACCGTAAGATTCGTGTAGATTGGACACACGAGAACGTAACATTCGTGAACATTGGACGCAACATTCGTGAACATTGGACACTCTAAGGCATAACAGTCATGAACATTGAACACCCGAAGACATACATTCGTGAACTGAGGACACCCGAAGACATAACATTAGTGAACACTAAACACACGAGAACGTAAGATTCGTGAACACAGGACATTCGCGAACCGAAGACGACCTCAGCCCCCGTCGAGCACTGCACTGCACACCTGGAGACGTTACGAACGCGCACACGCATTCACGGCGGACGACCACACCGCCAAGGAGATGACGACACAAAAGCCCGGCAGGTAATAATCCCCTGAGCGTCCAAGACAATCCTGCCGCCGTCCCTCGAGTGACAGAGGACGACGTTCCTTCTCGTGGGGGTGGGCTCCCCCCCGTCAGGT
This sequence comes from Panulirus argus, assembly GCA_038088735.1. NCBI lineage: Eukaryota > Metazoa > Arthropoda > Malacostraca > Decapoda > Palinuridae > Panulirus > Panulirus argus. The sequence continues at coordinate 9,894 of JAYMFT010185169.1, forward strand.
CTAAGGACGACGTCCGGTGGTGGTGGTGAGGAGGATTTGGGAGGCGAGGGGCGCGTCCCTGTACTGCCTCTTGTTGCCCGCCATGGCCCTGCCCGGCCCGGCCCGGCCCGGCCCATGCACGAGGGGCCACTACCCTCCGTCCTTCCCAAGAACTCTTGGCTAAAGGTTTGAAAACGGGAAACTGGATGGAATCTTATCGATGGGGAAAAAAAAAAACGGGAAGCTTAACATTTTCTTATTGATGCAGTGGAAAAAGAAAAAAGGGGGTTGCTCCGTGTACTCCGGCTGATACAGAAGACGGGAAGCCGGACGTACTCTCGCAGAAAACTGGATGCTCTTACGTGCTCTCGCAAGATGCAGAAAGGAAAGATGGGATGCACTTTGCGCTCGTACCGATGGAGAAAACGGGGGACTCTTTCTTTGCTCTTGGGGATGACGAAAGAAGAATGGACATTTGTGGGTTCCTGATGACGTCGGACAAGGAGAGCTAGAGGGAAAAGTCAGCATTTCCTTCCAGAAAACAAAGTTGGTTACGAAAAACACAGACCTTTCTCTGATTAAAGGCTCTGTGACCTGCAGGACAGACCTGAAGGCACAGACCTGTAGGAACAGACCTGCAGGGACAGACCTGTAGGGGCAGACCCGTAGGCTTGAAGAAAACAGGTAGGTCCAGACGTCTGGAAGATGGGGAACATAGAACGTCAATGTTCCACGAACTAGTAAGACAGTCATCGGTTTTACAGACTTTTTCTGTGATTATTTCAAGTATAGAAGAGATTCATTTAGTCATATTTAAATTTTCAATAAAAAGTTTTTTTTGGGTAAAAAATACCCTGAACTATTATTACCTGCAACTTTTGGTATTTTTCTCAAGAAAGTAGATTTGCTTTTACACCTCAGTAAAAGAAGTATTTTACACACTGAATACGAATCTGGGCTTGAAATATTGTTTAAGATTCATAAAGGCTTGTAATTAAGTATTAGAATGATAAGATTTTTCAAAGACTTTGTGATAGTTCGCTTCGTATTTATTGTTTATCTATCGGTGAGGGAAAGCATTTTGAGACTTTTTCTATGATTATTTCAACTATAGAAGAATTTCATTATATAATATTTCAATTTTCAAACAAAAAGTATTTTGGGATAAAAATACCCTGAACATTACCTGCAATATTTTTTTTTTTTCTCAGGAAAATAGATTTCCCTGTGCACCTCACTATAAGGACTATTTCACACACTAAATACGAATCTGGGGTTGAAATATTGTTTAAGATTCACAAAGGCTTGTAATTAAGTATTAAAATGATAAGTTTTTCAAAGATTTTGTGATAGTTCGCTTCGTATTTATTGTTTATCTATCGGTGAGGGAAGCCATTTTCAGACTTTTTCTGTGATTATTTCTAGTATGGAAGAGTTTCATTATGTTATATTTCAATTTTCAAAAAAAAAAAAAGTATTTTGGGGTAAAAAATACCTTGAATTATTACCTCCAATTTTTGGTATTTTTCTCAGAAAAATAGATTTCCTTGTGTACCTCACTATAAGGACTATTCTACACTCTGAATACGAATCTGGGGTTGAAGTATTTTTCAAGATTCATAAAGGCTTGTAATTTGATATTAGAAAAACAAGACTTTTCAAAGATTTTGTGATATTTCCCTTTGTATTCATTGGGTTCCCTTCGTATTCATTGGTATCAGTGAGAGAGAGCATTTTGAAACTTCCTCTGTGATTTTTTCAAGTATAGGAGAGTTTCCTTTAATTATTTTTCAGCTTTCAAAAAAAAAGTATTTTCCGTAAAAAATTACCCTGAACTATTACCTGCAATTTTTAATATCTTTCTCAGGAAAATAGATTTGCATGCACACCTCAGTATATAAACAGTATGACTTTTCACAGGATTTATTGATAGTTCCCTTTGTATTTATTGGGTACCTATCTGTGAGGGAAAGCATTTTGAGACTTTTTCTGTGATTATTTCAAGGTTAGAAGAGTTTCATTATGTTTTATATCAATTATCAAACAAAGGGTATTTAGGCGTAAAAATTACCGTGAACTATTACCTGCAATTTTTGGTATTTT
>JAYMFT010185180.1:0-11974 GCA_038088735.1 Panulirus argus
ATATATATATATATATATATATGAAAGTGTATACCTTATATAAATACCTTTCAATACGTTCGAGTCTGTAGTTAAGATCATACTAAAAACCAACAACGGAAATCAGTAAAAATCTTGGATTAAATCACGTTAAAGTACCAGAGGGAACAGGCGTTTCACCAACAACATGACAAAGCAGGATTTTCACCCACCAATGTGGTCGTTTAAATATACCATTTAAAATCCAAATATAAAAACCAAATCAAACTACAAGTATTAACCGTTAAAACCCACCAACTCGGGCAACAGTAAACATGCGGATAATGACCTATCAAAAGAAGGAAAAAAAAAAAAAACGCAGAGGAAGCCAAATCGAATAAACGGCTGCTTACTAAAATGCGGAGACTCATAAAAACGTAGGAAGCCAAATATCACAACAATGCCAAGTTACATTCGAAAGATAATCGTATGCAAAATGTTGAATAATCTCCGCACATAAGAGGCGATTAAAAACCACTATCAAAGCAACATTAAATTGGTAAAATGGAAAAGGAAAATATAAAAAAGGAACCATAGAACGACACTATTAAACCCCATAGCATCCAAAAAAAAAAAAATCCTCTTAAACCCGGCCATATATTTCAATCAGCACCTCATATTCGTAATGACTTACTGATGAGCCAACGTCGCTTCTTCAGTCGTAGGAAAATAACTTTAACGAATCATATCAAAAAGGTTTGGAGACAATCATTTACCACATAACTTGAAACAAATAATGATAATGTACCTACAAGAACATGAGAGATTTAAGAACTTACCAACATTTGCAAAAGCCAAAATCTAGACAAGAGACTAAGGCTGCTCGTGTGACCTTAGGTTGACCTCTTTAATCTTTAAGGGCCAGGCCAATATACTCAAAGGGTCGTGTTTCGTCGTGCCCTAGGATCATGTACCGTCGTGCTCAAGCGTCGCGTACCGTCGTGCTCAAGGGAGGCTAAAGACTTGTCAAATCATCCCATTAAGGATTATAGACCATGAATCAAAACAACACCTTCGGACAGAGCAAATCCTTCTAGAGCAACCCGAGCACAGGATATCCTCCTACCCTCATACACACACACACACACACGACAACATCTTGACAAAACACACGGCACTACACGGCGAGGTCGGCCCGACTGCTAACACGGCCCTCTCTATACATCGGCTTTAAGGCCTTCATTTCCTGAGTCCAATATTGTAAAATAGAAGCCGTGGCGGCGCTAAGCTATTCCTAGGACCCGCCAGTCTTTCAGGCCGCCCCAGACATTTCCCGGATATCTCGCTGGAATTCCCTTTATCATTGACTTACGACGGGACCCCTTTCTCGCCCCACCCCCCTTCCCTTGGCAATGTGCACCGGTGTAGTTAGTGGGGGGGTCCCAGGACCTTTCTTTCCTCTGGCCATGGTGTGGGCCGACCTTTCTTATTCGGCCGTGTGCCGGTTAAGTTGTAGTTCGTGGGCCGACTTGCCTTTCCCCAGCCGTGTGAAGTTGTCGGTAGTGTTTACTGGGCCAACGACCTTTCTCGGGGCAGGTTGCACTGCTAGTAGCTGGTGCGCCAAGGAATATTCTTCGCCATGTTGCACTGTTGGTGGGCCAACGGTCCTTTCTCTGCGAATGTGCGCTCTTAAAGTAGTGGCCAGTGGCCCGAGGGACATCCTTGGCCATGTTGCACTTCTCTGCGGGAGTCCGTCGGCCACTGACCACTTCTGTTTAATCTTTCTCTCCGTTGCCTAATATCTGCTCGTCTCTCCTCCCCCGTTGCAGAGCTTGACTCTCTTCTCTCCGCTGACAGACAGACATCTGTTCGTACCTCCTTAATCTCTGTTGCGAGACTTGTCCCGTTATTTCCTTTTCTTGGCGACTAATCTCTGTTGCGAGACTTGTCCCGTTATTTCCTTTTCTTGGCGACTATCACCCGTAGGCAAAACATCTCAACGATTAATAAGTCCGCTGTGAAGTCATGTCTATGAGTAAGAAATCCGTTGGCAAAACGTCTCAACGAATGATCCATCCGTTGGCAAAACATCTCGATGATTAACACATCATCCGTTGTCAAAACACCTCGACGACGTATAACATCCGTTGTCAAAACCTCTCAACGTCCGTCACCCGTTGGCAACCCCATTTCCCTCTCTCTTCCCGAGCCGTTCAAGGAAACAAAAGCCTCCAAAGTCTTAGTCTCCCTTACCCACGCTCAGCAAAAATCATCGGCAACAGAAAACACGCAATAAAGGAAATAACATCCCAGTTTTCTTTCTAAATGTGAGGATCGCATTAATGATAAAAAGAAAATAGAAACAAAAGAAAGAGAAGTCGATGATGTTATTGTTTTTAAAAAGCAAACGGTGGATTACTGCGACATGTCGACATGCTGGTGCCCCCGACACACGACTCCCAAGTTCCAGACCTCGGATGATTACGACTGGAAAGGACACACAAGCTACAATAAAAGAACCAACAATCGCACTAAAAGTGTTTAGCTGATCAAAATATCACCGGCGTAAGCAATAGCTTCCCCCCTCCCTCTCCCTCTCTCTACCAATCCCAATAACCAAATTCCCCGTTAAATTCAACAAAGGCCTAACTAGACTTCAAGTCTGCCACCCCTCGCATCTGACTTGACTCCATCAGGCCTACGAGTGAGTACTCCACTAGTCCTATCTGTTATAAAAAAAAGTAGACAAAAAAAATTATATATCTTTCTTCGTAATAACAAGAATAAATCTACAGGCTGTATTAGGAAGTCTGAGAGAGGGAAAAATTACCACATCAAAACCAAAAACATCTCAGACTTCCTCGAAGCAAGATGGCGGACTTGAAGAAAGGAACGACTGAATAACAAAAGACAATTTGTCATTTTCCTTTATGTATAGAGCAGCAGCAGCCGCCCCTCCGCCCATTCCCCCCCCCTCCTCCCCCTCCCGCTTATTATGTTAAGAGGGGGAGCTGCTTCTACGATACGAGGGGGAGCAGAAAGACGCACAGGAGACAGGGTGAAGGGAGTGGGATGGGACGAGGCGGATCAGGAGATGGCTAACAGACGCACATCATAAATAAGAAGAGACGAACAAAGGAAAAGACACGAAACATCACATAAGACTTATGTTAAAACCATGCATTTGTGTCAGAGGGCAAGATGTGCGCTTCGTGTCCGACGATGTGTTAGACTTCCACTATGTTCCCAAGGGAAGGGGATGGGGTCAGATATACTTCCTGATGAGGAGGAGTCAGGTACTCCCTCCTAGCCACTCCGCTAGTAAGGAAAGTACTCTTGTCAGGTGTAATAGGCCGTCACCACAACTGGGACTGTGCACATTGCTCCACGCCTTCTGCTATAGCTCAAATGCTTTCTCTTACAGTTTGCGTTCTAGAGTATATCAGTGGGTCTGAAAATATTAGTACACAAGTATTTTCTGAAACGTGCTAGTGCGTGTGGATTCTAAAGTAAACCTTAACTTGTTCAATGGTATATTAGTAAGTATTTAGCAGTATAACATTACAAATGGGTTCTACACTCTGAGTGCAAGTGGATTCCCTTTTTATTTCGGATGAAGACTCTAGTCGCGAACAAAAGTCCACATCAAGGCCGGGCCTTGATTGGAATGTAAAGAAGTTAATGAAAGGGAAACAGAAGAGACAAGAAAATGTATTTCGGGAACTTTGAAGGAAGTGAAAAACCTGTCTTTTGAAAAGCGCCAGATTATACTTATTGGGAAAGACAAGAGAAGATAAAAGAGTTCAAAAGCTTCGAGGTGTAGGGGAAGAAACAGTTATCAAAACGGCCTACACCCCAGTGCCCAACGGCCATAATGAAGCACCTTGCCGAGTATTGCGTGATCTAGCTTGTAGTAGGACGGGAACACAAGCAGTCAACTCCCAGGAGCAAAAACCAAAGTAATACTTATCGAAGAGGGACAGTGAACAAACATTGGTGTATAGGACAAGTGGGTCAAGGTTTTGGAGTCAGCCCGGGAGAGTTTGTAAGTGGGACCCCTTTGGACTCAAAACTCTGGCAAGTACGGATGCAGAGCTAGAACCACCCCAGATGTGGGAGCAGTACTCCATACAAGGACGGATCAATACTCTGTATAAACGGAGCAACTGTTCGGAAGAAGAGAAAATTCGACATCTAAACAGAGCTCCCATTTTCTTAGAGGCAGACTTAGCTATTTCCAAGAAAGAGTGGATGTTACAGTAACAATACGTATGTTCATTCTGTCAAGAGGTGGAGTTACAGAACAATCAATGGAGAGAGGAAAGTTGTGAAGAATTTTCGATAGAGAGAGGGGGAAGAAACTGGGTCTTAAAGGCATTAAACTACATTTGTACAAGTTAGTTCTAAAGTATATTAGTACAAGTGGATCTAAAGAAGCTATATTAGCACGAGTTGGTTCTAAAGTAGCTATATTAGTGCGAGTGGGTTCTAAAGTAGTTATATTTGTACAGGTGGGTTCTAAAGTACATCAGTACATGAGAGTTCTCAAGTGGCTACATTAGTACAAGTAGAGTCTCAAGTAAATGAGCACAAGTGGGTTCTAAAGTAGCTATACCAGTACAAGCGGGTTCTAAAGTATATACGTACAAGTGAGTTCTAAAGCAGCTACATCAGGAAAAATGAATTCCAGAGTGTATCTGCATCCAATGAATAGGAAGAGTGGAGTGCTAACCACTTCAACGGATGGTTAATGCATCCTTTGTAGTCAGTGTATAATTAATTAAAATTTGTGGTTTACAAGGGCGTATTCAACCCAAGTTCTATAAAGTGTGTTATGCGCCGTATGGGTTCTTAATTAAGGTAGTCTGATATTTACAGTAATGGGTTCTTAAAATAAGTTGATAATTTTCTTTCGCTTCTTAAAATACGCTGATAATTTTCTTTCTTAAAATAGGCTGATATCTTTGCTTCGGTTCTTAAAATAAGATGATATCTATGCTCTGGTTCTAAAAAAAGCTGATATCTTTACTTCGGATCTTAAAAATGGCTGTTTTAATACTTCTGAGTTTTTAAAATAAGCTGATATCCAAAGCTATGGGTGCTTATAAGAGGCTGATATCCACAGCTTTAGGTGCATAAAATAGGGTGATATCCATGGCTTTGAATCCTTAAAATAGGCTGATATCCACAGCTCTGGGCCCTTAAAATATACTGATATCCGCATTTATGCGCTCTTAAAAATAGGCTGACACCCATAGCCACGGGTTCTTATATAAATCACTGATGCACCTTGTATTGGAAGTACGTCTATGGATGTGGTGGCGTGAAGGCCTCGGGAAAAGATGAAGTATGGCAAAAGCGGCAGGGAGTGGATGGGATTGCAGGTCGGAGGGGAGTGGATGGGATTGCAAGCAAGTTTCTCAAGAAACAGGGAAGGCAGCGTATGATTTCGAAGTGGACCAATATTAAATCTGTAGATTCTGCATGCAGTGTGTTGAGCAACTCTGCCTTCCTCAGGTGTGGTGGCGGTGGTGGTGGTGGTGGTGGTGGGGTTATGCGAATTCTTGGTACTTAAACACATCCTCTCGAGGTTTTAAGACGCCGTAAATCACCAGAGTTTTCAAAGATATGGGGCAGTGCGTTGAAAGTCTCCACATGCACCGTCACGTACCCTGTGAGTTCTGAAGGCGTAATAATACGATGAAAGTAGTTCTGAGAGAGAGAGAGAGAGAGAGAGAGAGAGAGAGAGAGAGAGAGAGAGAGAGAGAGAGAGCTGTGTGATACCCTGAGTATACCTGAATCGAACATCCATATACCCTATCTACTTCAGAGGCGTAATAATTCAATTGTGAGTTTTAGAGGTGCAGTAATTCATCTTAAGGGGGGATAATATTGCTATCATGGGTCGTAAAGGTGCAGCGATGCACCAAGCTAACCCTGGTGAAGCAGGGAGTGCATCAGGACGCCTCCTCTAATCCTTAGTTGCGACACAGAACAATGAGGGTTCTCGTGTTCGCGATATCTCGCTGGTTAAGGCCCCACTTACCCATCTGTGCCCTGTAAACAAAGACGACTAATTGATTCACAGACATCTACTTATCTCTGAAAGATTATGAACCTGTAATTCGGTACAAGTATAATCAAAGGGCGTTATGATTTCAGGAAACGTCGTTACAGGTGTGCAGTTCTAACACACGTTACAGCAACCGTAAAATTCCCTTTGGATAGCCTCGCAGACTATATTGCCAGGACGTCTGAACTCTAGGCGAACAGGTTATCAACAAGCCATAATGGGCTTGCGCAACCTTCAGACGAGACCGTAGGCCTAAAACCACCTCAACTGCAGACACCACAGGTCTGTAATTCTGGCGGTAAATACGCCATAAGGCGCACGATTCTGGAGAAACTTTTGGTCAACATTGGGGGAGATGGGAGCACCTCCAATATCCCGTATGGCTCACTTATAACGGCGGGGTGAGGAAGTTGCTCCCTTGGGGATCTCTCCCAACCTCCTGGGACTCCTCCCGCTCCTTTACAAGGTACTCTCCCAACCGCCTGCTCCCTTACAGGGTTCTCATCAACCTCCTGCTCCCTCACAGGACTCTCCCAGCCCCCTCTGCTCCCTTATGGGACTCTCCCAACACATTCTCAACTATTTCACAATTCACAGCAAGTGGATGAGAATCAAAAAGGAGGAACAGAGAATATTTTGAGAAGAAAACATCGTGGAGAAGACAGGAGACAATCCAGAACTTCTCTACAAATTCGTCGAGAGTAAACTGTCATTTGAAGAACAGCTCATCAGGTCTCGGGATATAGAGGGAGGAGTTATCCTGGATGATGTGAGGATATGCGGGGAAGTGAATGAGCGAGTTCAAAGGCATTCTCTCACTGGAAGACCCAGAGGAACAGTGAGATGGAAGAGGAACGGACGTCTTGCAAAGCAGTGACATATCTAGAGAAGAAGAATAGAACTAACAGATAGATCTTTACCCATATAAGAATCATGCTCCTGATGATTATATTTCTCCTTGTGTGCTGAAGTGTGGATACATTTGGCAATCCACAAACCAAGCCTGTGCAAGGTGTTGCTGGAGAGATATGAAAGGGCAAAACGCTATAACTTTCTATATTGAAAGAGACGCAGACGGATACACTGATCTACAGGTCGGTCTCCCTGACGAGTGAGGTCTGACAGGTACTGGAGAAGATAATCAGGAAGCACACGGACTGCTTCATGCTCACGAGACACCATCCGCGTGAGAGACAAAAAACGATATCAGGGAAAGGAGATCGCGTGAGAGAGAGAGAAAAAAAAAATCCACCCAAGTTCAGTTTTAGACTGTACCTGGACTGACAGAAAGCATCTCACACTATCCCACGTACGAGGCTGGCAAAGAAGCTGAATTCTCCGGGCATGAATACCGGTAGCTCCTTCTGTGGATGAAATATCATTTTCGCGGAAGGGAACAAGGGACATATATATGTCTGAGTAGACTAGACCTCTCGAAATGAGGTCGCCAGCGGCATGCCACAGGGTTCTGCTCTGGGACCAATGTTCTTGAAATTACGTGAACGATTCGCCAGAAGGACTCGACTCCTACATGAATACATTTGCAGATGATACCAAAGAAGCTAGGAAGATCGTATCCAATTACGAGGGGACGACCTGGACGGACTCTAAAGCAGGTCTAAGTACATGGTCCATGAAATTCAGCGCGAGTAAATGTGACGTAATGAGAATGACACACAGCGAAAGAAGGCCCCCGATAAGAATATTACCCAGAAGGTAGCACTCTGCAGGAACCTGTGAGTGAGACATGACTTAAGAGTCGACATTGTCTCTAACCTGTCGTCAGAGTCCCACCTGACGAGAATCACAGAGAACACCTGCCTGCTGGCAAATACAAGAAATGCATTCAAGTAAATGGATAAGGAAATGTTCAGATAGCTTTTCACATCCCACGTCTGACAAAAAATACAATAAGCTTTCAAATTTGGTCGCAGCACATAAAGAACTAACGGAGAAGGTCCAGAGGAGAGCAACGAAGACTACACCAGAATTAAGAGAAACGTGTTACTGGGAAAGGCTAGTGACCTTAAATCTGTCCGCCACAAAAGAGAGAAGAAAAAGGTTTGACCTGATCAAAATCTTTAGCGGACATAGTATGGAATCAAGAAGCAAACATCATAAATGGAATAAACTGAGCCACGATGAGACTGTAAACTGGACAGTAAACAGAAGCCTAAGAAGTCGTATGATAGTGGAAAATGTTCATGAGATGAGGCCGTACGAGTGCAGAATCCCCTCCACCGTATGATACACACACGGGTAATTACAGACACAAACACGGCTTGCAGACTTGCTCTGTGAGCGTCAACAAGCAGTGCTCTTCCAGGAGGTCCATCTCCACCTTCCAGTCCCTCGACCTGTGGCGTCCCACACAACACAAACGTAAAGAACGACATCCTTACTCGTCCTCTAAAACGCATCGACCACCTTGGTCCTGGTGATGGCAACAGGTCTGCCGATCTCAAGATCTTCCAGGACACCCTTCACAACCCTTAGCACCCGAACATCGCGTCAAGCAAAGTCGTCGTCATCGACTACACCAAAGACAGTAGTTGGGCACCCCAGCCTTGATTCAGGCCTTGTCCCATCCCACCCTTCCTGCTTGTCTCACAAGGTTCCAGGCCCCCTTCTCCAGGATGTTCAGTCCACCAAGCTTCTCGGTTGTCACTCTGGTCGATAAATCAAGCTGGAAGGAACGCGTCAGCACAATCATCAAATCCCCAGCCATCTCCTCCTCCACGTTCTCCGTAGACTTGAAACACTTGGACTCCCTCCGTCAACACTCGAGGGCAGTCTACACAACTCTCTGTTCTTCAAAAACTCGTCCACGTCCTCTTCTGCCTGGTTCCTCGTCCCTATCCACACCACACAGCGGGGGCAACAATGAAAGGGTGCTAAACTGCGCCATACACGATCACACTCAGTCTCTCGGACACCACCGAATGCGAGGCGCTCAACACACTGGCCTTCCCAACTCGCTCCAACCATCACCTGAACCTCTCATCCTTGCGTTTTGGAAGAAGGTAATGCACTATATTCTCGCCATCGCCGCTGCCTCCCACAAGAGATCCCTCGTCCCCGGGTTGCAAGTCCGTCACCGTACCCTTCACCGAGCCCGTCCTAGCTCGCAGAGACCGTAATAAGTCTCATTCAACCTACCGTATTTACGTTATGTCCGTCTGGTCGACTGCCCGCTCCCACTCTCCTTGTTATAGCTCAACTGTCTTTACCGGATGCATTTTCTTTGCAGATTTTCATACTATGGGTGCATTTTTTAGAACAAAGTTTATTTTCATCATTACTGATATTATTATTATTACCAATATTATCATAATTCTATTTATTGTTGTTTTTCTTAAATTATAATTATTGCATGCATGAACTTCGACTTCTTGACGTGGCAGTGGGCCTACACCCAACCCAGGTGTTCATCCTCCCCTCAAAGCCAGTCGATAAATGGGTACTTGGCTTAGGCTTGTGTGTGTGTGTGTGTGTGTGTGTGTGTGTGTGTGTGTGTGTGTGTGTGTGTCCAAATAGGAACAAAACACCATACATATATATACAAGGTTAAGAGACAGGACAACATGTGTATAAAAACCCTCTCCCCGAAACACACGAATAGTGATCACACAGACAGATACAGAAAGACAGACACACACACACACGCCCTACAATTTTTTTTTCTATTACAACTGGAGAACAGATGGTAAGCCCACATGGTAAGCCTCTTACACAGCGAACCAGGCGGGCAACTGAATAACAAACCCACATCCTGCCATCACAAACAAAACCACACTCACACAAACCACCACGGGTACACACAAACAAATCAAACCACACAAACACACAATCACTTACAAACAAACCTAACACATTCAAACCACAAAATCACACACACACACACACACACACACACACACACAAACCAACCAAACCACCACAGGCACACATAAACAAATCAAACCACACAAACACACAATCCCTCACAAACAAACCTAACACAAACAAACCACAAAACCACACACACACACACACACAAACAAACCAAACCACTACTGGCACACACAAACAAATCAAACCACACCCAGACACACACAATCACAGACAAACAAACCCAAGACAAACAAACCACAAAACACAAACACACACACACACAAACACACAGAGAAGGGACCTCCGGAAGCCCGCCCAGACAACGAGGGTAATACCAACTTTTTTAATTTGACAAAGTTTTAACCAACACGTTACACAGCCCTTCTCTCTATGCCTTCCCCTCTATGCTCCCTCTATCGCCTCCTGTATGCTCCATCTGTGTGTGTCCTTCCCCACCTTTCTTTATCTCTCACTCTATGCACTATCTATATAGCCCTTTTATACGTGTGCACGTATGCTCCCTGTATGTATGTACATTCCATCTCGACAACCGCCTGTACGCGTCCTCGTATGCTCCCTCCACCTATGCTCCAGCCCTACCATCCATCACCGCGTGTAAATCTCCGCGCCTCTATAACGCTCTCCCCATACGTATGCTCCCTAGCTCCCTCTTCTCCATCCCTACCTCCCTTCATAGTCTCATTTTCTCTCCTGCTCCACGCTCCGTTATGCTCCCCTCCCCCACCCCTCCTCTGTCTCTGTATCTCTCACTATCTCTCCCACGAAGTACTTCCCAATCTCTCGTACAATCGATCGATCTCTCTCTCCGCCCGCCTCCTCACTCTCTGGCCAAATCTTTCCCTCCCCGTCTCTCGGTACATGCTCCACCAACCTCCCCAACACGTTCTCTTCTTCATCTCCCACAGCATAATTCTCCCACCGTTGTCTCCCTTCTGTCTCGTGTCTGTTCCATAAATCTCTCATTACATGCGCCGTTTGTTCTCACACACGCTGTTATCTCGCGCTCCATGCTCACTATCTCGATCTCTCTCATGCTGCCACTCCTACATTCCGCTGTATGCTCCCTGGTCCACTATGCCTCCCTCCTCTCTGCGCCATGTATTTCAAATTTCTGTCTGCGTTTCTCATAATCTATACTCCCCAACTCGTTCTTAACCTCTGCAAAAGTCCGTTACTAGCAGCTCTCCCGTCCGTTCTTAGTTCTCTCTCCAATCCGTTCCTATTCCCTCTCCAATCCGTTCCTAGTACCTCTCCAATCCGTTACGAGTACCTCTCTAATCCGTTCCTGGTACCTCTCCTGTCCGTCCCTAATTTCCTCTCCAATCCGTTCTCATTCTCTCTCCAATCCGTTACTAGTACCTCTCCAATCCGTTCCCGATCTCCCTCACCAGTCCGTTGCTCGTTCGTCTTCTCCCTTCGTCAACCACGGCTGTGGTCTCCTATGCTCTTCCCCATCTTCATCCTGCCTCCCTTCTCTACGTTTCTTGGCCCCTATACGTATACCCTCTTGTCCTAATTGTTCACTTTGTCTTATATCACACTGCTCTCTCTCTCTCTCTCTCTCTCTCTCTCTCTCTCTCTCTCTCTCTCTTTAAGAAACGAGCGTGTGACTTTCACTCCCTTTCTCTCCATCATTTCCATTTTCGGTTTCGAATCTGTTAAAAAATCCGTTTCGTTTTCGGACTCAAAGATTTCTGGGTTTCGAATCTAATATGCCTGCTCTCTGTTTTCTAACGTCCTCTTTTCTTCCCGTTTGTTACAAGTTCAAATACATCCAGTACAACAACAACAACAACAACGCATATCTCACATACAACCCCCCCCCAACCATCCACGAAAAAATGAATAAAAGGCAATCAAGGTTCCATAATATATATATATACAGTAGTAAGGTCTCAGTGATGTGCGTGATCTGGTATTTGCAGATAACCACGAGGAAAAAATGAAACACGATATGTTCCCAAGCGCACGATGTAATTACACGAAAATGCACTTGGGGACCTATCGTGTTCCATTTTCCTCGCGGTTATCAGGATATATATATATATA
>JAYMFT010185191.1:0-11973 GCA_038088735.1 Panulirus argus
TCTCTCTCTCTCTCTCTCTCTCTCTCTCTCTCTCTCTCTCTCTCTCTCTCTCTCTCTCTCTCTCTCTCTCAATCTCAATCTATCTCTCTTTCTCTCCCCCTCTCATGATTTGGATGTTGTGTAGGTGTGGGGAGATAAAGGTCTGACGAAATGTGATATGGTTCAGTAATGTGTGTAATGACTTGGAGGAGGGAGCCAGATGGATGTGTCGCATTTGGAGTGTAATGCGAAGGAAAATGATTGTTGGAGTATAGATTATATACTTTTAGGGGCGCTGCTGGTAGACTGGAACTGCTGCTGTTAATGTCATTCCTGTCATACATGGGTGTTGGTTAGTGTCATGCTTTGAACAAGTGTGAAGGTTGGTAGTTTGTGAGAGGACAAGAGCTAAGGAAGAAGTAGCACTACTCCTGAAGCAGGAGTTGTGGGAGTGTGTGTTAGATGGTAAAGAACTAAATTCGAACTAAATTCCAGATTGATGTTAGTGGGGACAAAACACAACAATGTGAGTAGTGTTATTAGAAAACCAATGGTTTGCTGTGGGTCCAGCGATTGGAGGCCCTGTGATTTTTTTAGGCTGTGGATTGTAGGACTTCAGGAAAAACCTGCTCAGACCACCCCAGCACTCTCTACTTGAGGGGCCACATGGTACGGGATTAGGTTGGAGTGTTTTGTAAAGATATGTGTGAATAGGACAAGCTGCAGGGAGAACTCTGTAATCAGAGGAACATAAAGAGAGTCGTGACGTAGTGCAAGCTGAGGCAAGTGATGGAGCAGTGGTTAAAAATATTTACAGTGTCTTCAGGAGGGTCGGGAGTGAGGGGTACATCATCAACAAGTCATGAGGGGTGTATGATGGTGGTGTCTGCCTGGGCACTGTCAGGACTAGTGTCATGTGTTGACCATCCATCTGTAACTAACCAAACCCGCCAGGAACGTGTACCACTTCCATCCGTTCGGTCCGGCTGTCGTAACAAGGATGCTCTCAAAATAACTTGTTTTAACAGTCTCGTCAGAGAGTTTAGTAAGGTATTTGTCATTGCAGTCCAACGAAGACCGAACGCCCGTTCTCCTCTGTACACGTAACGGACTGTGTCGTCAGTGGAAGCTTTAGGAAGTGTGGTAGGACTGGCATGGTCAAGGGAGCAACATAAGCTTTTGGCTCGGCCTGAACAAAGCAGCGCTTCAAGGAGAGCAAATGTTTGTCTTTCTGGCTTAATTCGGCGGCGATAGCTGGAGCCAGGAGGCAGCCGGTACCCTCCGTTGGGAAAATAAAAGATTTGGTTAATTACTCAAATAGGTTAACAAGACTCGGGGGGAAAAAACCGTCCGACTTCATCTTAGAGCAACATGAAAGGAACTTAAAAGTGGCGGTACAGTGTATATTACGGGAGTGAAGGTCTGGTGGTTTCCATGCTGGAATGATTAAGATTAGGGAAGAAAAAGATGCTCTGCCGGGGAAGCTGAGGAGGGGAAGCTGTTGAGTTATCTTTTTATCTCGTGTGCGTGAGAAGATAACAAGGGGGCGCTGAACGCTCCTGGTGTTGACGTGGTGTTAGGTGGTGTGTATGTGGCAACCCTTTTATGACCCCCTTGAGCACGACAACACGACAGTTTGACCCTCAGGTATGATGGACTGGCCTTTGACCTGACCTCAGCCGGGCCATCATACGCAAGGGTCGTACCGTCGTGCTCTGAGATCGTCCCGTCGTGTTTAAGGGTCGTACCGTCGTACCTCTTGGGTCGTGCCGCTGTGATCAAGAGATCACTTGATGTCTTTCTCCCTCTGATCAGCAGAAAAACTCTGCCTGATTTTCCTCAATGTTGCCAGTGTTATTTGAAAATAAAAAAATGTATCAAAAATGCCATAATTGTAAAGAAATTTAATGTATACATTATACATGCAGCTTGTTTTTTTTTTCAGTAGATTTATGATGAAAATAAGAGTATTTAGGCTTCTTGTTTAAGGCTAACACCTTGACTTATATTTTCATTGATCAGAATAGTGTAAATGTGCTGATTCACTCGTTTGATTTAGAGACTTGAAGTCGTTAATCGAATCTCTGGAAATTGGATTCCTATTTCTTAAAAGAAATAGTGTGATAATTCTTACAATTTGGTTGGGGGTTATTTAGGACTGTACATACATTTACACACTAAATTTAATGTTTATCATTTACGTAAATTTGCCATTGCCTGAGTAAGTGCCTGACACTGGCTCACCTTTCAGTTGTCATTCATAGCTTCATCTGTCCCAGGCTCCGTCTGGTCACGTTCCCACTGCTGTTGGTGCCGCTTAGGCATTCCTGAAATCCATCTGGCATGGACTGGTGCCCCAGTGAAGGGGTGGAGTATTATTATTATTATTACTATTATTATTATTATTATTATTGTTATTACTACTAGTATTCTCGGTGTGACATGTATGTTGGGTTTAAGACACGGGCCGAGAGGGAAAGAGAGAGAATAACAAGAAAATATGGAAGGCAAAGATAAATTTTGAGAGAAATTGTCAAAGAATGACAGAGGAGAGAGAGAGAGAGAGAGAGAGAGAGAGATGATCCCCTGAACAGGTTCGACAGGACTAATACTCGTTACTCTTTAGAATGGATCTCAGCCAGAGCCAGTTGTAGCCAGGGAGAAAGTAAAAGAATGGATGGAAGTCGGTCATCCGCGTTCCTCGGCGTAGCCAGGAAGGCGTCAGACCTTGAGGTATGGTCTTTGGTTGCCGTGGTAGCTGGCCACAACGTGCACTGCCCGATTAATGAGCCAGCTCTACCCCCGGTAACCGGTACTGCCACTTTGGTCTGTATTTTTGCATTACATTATCTAAAATGTTTGTCCTCCTGTACTTAATGTCTTAAAGTGAAGATGTTATATGTATACCTATCTTCTGTCCGAGAAATTTGCATTGCTTTGTGTAGCAATAAATTAAACAAAATATGGTAATACAGGTATCGGGCAGCAACTTTGGCGAAGAGTGGCGCTGAGCAAGGCTGCCCACAGGACCCGCCCTGGACCCTGTGAGGTCATCATGGCGGATGAGGGGCCTGTTTCCTCACCATATAGTTCACTGATGTGAATGCCTGAATAAAGAATTCAATACAAGACACGGGGAGAATGTATTCGGCAATGAAATGGATGATGGTATATTCCTGAAATAGGTAATTAAGAATACGGGAATGAAGGTCTTAAAATTGACAAAAAATATATATTAGAAAATAATTTGGTTTAGGTACACTTTCAAAGAATGATGCTGTCAATATCAAGAAAAGAAAATGGGAAAATAAACTCGTGAAAACTTTAACTAAACTGACATAAATTTGTAGTATTATTGTCAGCGGGAATTTGACACCTGTTTCTCTACTTGCTGATAGCAATTTTAATTTAATATGATATTGACTGTCGTCCCACATGTTAACCTTAATGTATGGATAAGAACATAACAACTGGTTCTTGACCGACAACACAGCGGTTAAGGTAAGTGACTGACAACACAACGGTAAGGTAAATGTGATAAGGGAATTTAGTTTTAGCATGAGGGAAATGAAGATGAAATCGCATGAATTTGGTGTGTAAATACACAAAACTTTGGGCAAACCTCAGGGTTGTGTCTTCCGTCAGTATAAGACGTTCACTCATTTTGAGAGATAGGGAGAGAGAGAGAGAGAGAGAGAGAGAGAGAGAGAGAAAAGAGATACGGACAGTGACAGAAGCCAAGGTCATATGAAAGTTTGTTTTGTCTGTACGGCGCCACTCCAATAATATTGCCACATGATGTGCTGTGTTTTATAACCAGTGATAAAAAACATAGCTTATTGAAAATTGCTCTTGATATACGGTATTCCAACGCCATGAGCTATTTTCACGTTATCAAAATTTTCTTATCAATTGGTAGCGTTAATTCCACGTAATATTATCTTTTTTTTTTCCCTTGTACATTCATCACTGCGCAAAATTCATCAGCAGGTAACCCGTTTACCGGTCTGTTTACGCACCAGATGTATCCTGCCCTAGTATAACCTGACCTAACCTAGCCTAGCATAGCTTTGCTTTGCTTTGTTTATTGTACCTTACGTTAGGGGGCGTCTGGTGACTGCATCACTATCGTTTAGTCACAAGCATTAAGAAAAAATGCGTTGCCTGTTGGTGAATTAATAAACGTTTGATAAACCACTGCCAAATGTTATCAGCGATCATAATTTCTATATCAGTTTAGAGTCTATTTCTGGATACTATCACTTATTTCCGGTCATTTTCTTTAAAAAACTGTCGTCTCAGTTGAAGCAAAAGAAACATGTAAAAGTATTTATTAAGGTAGCATAGAAGAAGGTACGTTTTGTTTATTACTAATTCATTTAAGACTTGGGTTTAAGGACCCATGGCATGGGGTTAGGTTTTGGGCAAAGATGGAGAACACAGTGGGTACAGAGTCTCGTATTATCTTGAGTATATCATAAAGAAAGGGGGGGGGGTCACCCTTAGGCTTCCGTACCCAGGCGTTGCCAGCAGGTTTACGAGAGGGGCGCCTGCGGCGTGCAGGGGGAAGAAGACTGGCCCCTGAGACCACCACAATGACTGGGAACAATCCCTCACCCGCTGCCGGGATCAGGAAGGACCACCTTGGCACAACAAAACGAGTCTGTTCCTTCTTTTTCTTCCTTCTTAACATTCGCAATGAAATGCTTGAGGTACAGTGGTGATGAATTTACAAGAATCATTTTGGAAGATACCTTATCATATGGCTTCATTCGGTTTCATTCTGAATTATATTTTAAAGAGAATTTGAATGTATGGCAGTCTCAGTTTGATTTTATTAATTAGTTTTGCTTTTATACCATTTTTTTCCTGTGGAAAGAAAAGGTAGATGCAGAGGAGTGAAAAAACAGGTTTCAAAAACTTTGACAAGATGGCTTTCCTTAGGCCAGGGAGCTGGAAGAGGATCAGGAATTTAT
This sequence comes from Panulirus argus, assembly GCA_038088735.1. Lineage (NCBI taxonomy): Eukaryota > Metazoa > Arthropoda > Malacostraca > Decapoda > Palinuridae > Panulirus > Panulirus argus. The sequence goes on from JAYMFT010185191.1 coordinate 4,956, forward strand.
TAATTCTTCAGGTGTAAGACCTGTTCTTTATACTATCTAAACCGAATGAAGTAAAAAGTTTATGGGGAAAGGAATTCTTCAGCGCAGGAAACTAATATTACAGGTGAAAGTAAATACACCGAGAATGTCAACACTGGCGGAGGCTGCCCACATTGAATTGAATTTCTGGTTTGTCTTAATTCAGTTTTTCTTTATTTACAGCAAAATTACAGAAAGGAGGTTTTGGGAAGTTAAGATTTGCCCGTCCGAATACAGGTAAATATTTTTTTTTCCAGTGGAACTAAAACGGTAACGTTTGGAAATAAGAGATGAACATTGAGACCTGAACTTCGTTATAACAGGAACTGAATTATATTTAAAGGTTTGGTTTACAGGCGAAGGATGGTGCATCTTTGATTTACAGGATTTACGATACATGTTTTTTTTACATCCTTTACTTTGAATATCGAAGTGCCTCATTTTCGAGATTGCTTATCTAATGAGGAAATAACTCAGAGATCATCTCAAAACTCTTTCCTTGTTAGCTAAACGTTGGCAGATATCTTATGCAACGGGTCGAGGCGTGTTGGTCGTGTTGGGCATGACAAAACCCAATGGATTACCTGGCGAGATGTGACGAGCGACTTGCACTCTGAGGTCGAGTTACTGACGGAGTTTAAAGCTGTGTTAGGTTTATTTTGATGCTGAAGCATTACTGAAGGTGTTCACTTTTATTCATAGTAGCTTATTTTCTTTTTTTTTAGATTTAAACGTTTAGCCATTTCGGATAATGAACTTTACAAAGACAAAGGGCAATCATGATTTGTTTAAAGGAAATTTAAGGGCCGTCATGACCTATTTAAAGAAAAAATTCAGAGCTGTCTAGGTATTTAAAGAAAAAATCCGTTGTGACCTATTAAAAAAAATAGCTTGTATGACAAATTTAAGCTAACGTGTTTCAAGTGAGGCTCACGCGTCGTTTCCACAATGACTTGAATGGTTAATGGAAAAAGAAAATATTCCCATACCCAGTATCCTGACTCTAACTAAAAGTCAACCAAATGATAACTAACCAACGATGTCTCAGAAATCGCCATTTACTGTAGTAGTCGCTTGGTTGGCAGGTGGTGACATCAGAAACTAGTCCAGTGATACGTGTCGCGGAGTGATAAAAAGTAGTCGGTAATTCTCTCTCTCTCTCTCTCTCTCTCTCTCTCTCTCTCTATATATATATATATATATATATATATATATATATATATATATATATATATAATATTTGTGTGTGATAGAATCCTGGCTTAACGAAGCATTTCAGAAAGGAGCTGTTCTCAGAACGATACGAGACCTCTCGTGTTGACAAGATATATGAATCAGCAGAGAAGAACTTTAGCGGAGGTCAGGGAAGAAATCTGAGCAACTAAGACATAGAAGGAGGGGTAGAGGGTTACAACTCACAATGGGGCCAACAGGTAAAGGAATTGGTGAGGACGACAGAGTTACAGACCAAGATGTAAGCACGGAATATGGAAGCAATGCCTATAGCATCACACCGCTCAGAGCAGCAATGGGTGGAACGCTAATGAGACCGTTCACATCGTGATGCAGAACACTGATGATGAGAATGTTCACTGTATTCATAACAAGTTGACATGAACACTGTTTTAGTGTAATCACCATCAGAACCGCTTCACAACCAAAATCTAGGGAACGGAACGGACGGAACGGAACATGTGAATTTTCATGAGAAGTTAAAAGATACAAATTGACGGACTCACGACCAGCAAGCTTGAGCTAAAAGAGGCAAAGCAAGGAAGAAACAAAGTAATTATATCTGCAATAATCCCTTGGATTGCGCTGAGGACAGAAATACGTCAGAACCCCGCCAAAACGTTGGAAAGACTCCCTAACCTCTTGCCAGACGAAATTAGGAACCTGCTCGGAGTGAACACAGGAACCTTCAAGAGAAGGTTGAATAGCTGGTTAACAACAGTCCCAGAGGAAGTGAAGAGCATGCGTCGTGCGTGGCGGCGAAGAGCGTTATTGTTAAATAAGCAAACGCTCGTCTAGCCTAATGGCCGAATCCTGTCGCACATACTCTCTCGTGGGCAGAAACCGACCGTAAAGGTATTGCCGGGACTGCCGGTAGGGTTAGTGACGGCTGCGCAGTGAAGCCGGCACTCCAGTGGCTGTCAAGCCTGTATCTCCTTTGACCCAAGTTGCTGTCTGTTCTTCCTGACTCCCACCCACACGTGGGGTGGGTTGCTGGCTTAAAGTCATAAACATACAATCTCTCCACCTTATTAAGTGCTTGTAAGTAAGCTCTACTTGACAGCATTTGCTATTCATGAGACGAAATATTTTGATATAACCTTGGTGAAGTACGATTTAAGTGGCTGTGAAGCAGATGTGACGAAGCAGTTTACGAGCATTTTCCCTTGTTAATAAACTGAGGTTGAATAACCGTTTGGTTATCACAGGAAAGAGAACGCTGTTGCTCATTCTCAAACACGTCTACTGCTTGTGTAATGGCCTTAACCATCTCACTCAGCAGCCCAGTATAGAGCTGACTGAGTCATCTTACTCAGCAGTTCCTCTGAGTAGATTCAACCCTTCTAGCTCATTGGCTCCAGAATGTAAACACAGGAATTCAGTTTCATTGGCAAAAAGTTCCGTCTTCAAGAGAGAGTGGGAACCCGTCCTCAGTTGGGTCAGGAGCCTGCATTAAAACGAGGACAGCGAGGTCATTGTCTGAGTGGAGAGGAGAGGTAAATGGAAGAGAACAAGTCTGGAATGCCAGTGTTCATTCGGACGTTTGGACAAAACAGTCTTAATCAAGGAACTGACTCGTTACGGAGGAACTTTACAAGCTGTATGTAAACTGAGTTACATAAAACGTAGACACACACACACACACACACACACAGTTTTTGCAAGTCTGTCGTCTGTGCGGGAGAATGTTGGACCACCCCTCACCTCTCATAGATTACTGATAAACAGGTTTTTTTTTCGCAGATTCTTGATAACGCTTACTGGCAGCCCAAAGCCGTAAGCTCGGGCCCCCTTTATTAGGACTAATTATAATAATATCGCGTTATCTCTACTTTAATTAATTCGAAGATAACTGTTCACTCCTGGGCAGGGGATCCTCTTTTAAAATTTTGGTTTTATATGGAGAAAAGGTATTGTGCAATATGAAGACTATGTAATTACTGACTACGAGTCCTGGTGTTTTGCGGGAAAAAATGGCTGCAGTTAATCAGAACCCTAAGGGGTGGCCATTGTATGGCTTTTAAAGGCCAGGCTCTGGTACCATTGCATCCTGGCATCGATTCTGAGGTACCTTTACTATAATCTTAGGCTGCTGGGTCGCCTATTTTGAAAGAGTGCCTTGTACTAAGTTCAGTCTATAAGGCTTCTGAAAAGAAACCTTTAGTGGTCTCACAGAGTCCTGTAGTGGCCTCAGAGCAGCCTTCAAGGAGTAGAATTGAAGGATTTGGAGGGATGCAGTGTTGAATCGTCAGCGTGTGAGTGCATTCGGTTATTTTTAGAATAAAAGGAAATCGTTGATAAGAGAAAAAGTGTAGGAGACAAGACAGAACCTCGAAGGACACCGCTGTTGATGGAGAAACGGGGGAGAGGCCGATCCATCAACACCCAGGGAGAGAGATCGGCCAGAGAGGATGCTAGATATGCAGGAGCAAAGTGAGGGAGGGAAGCCAAAAGAGGGGAGCTTAGAGATGAGACCCCGATGTACGATCGTTCGTTTTTCTGGAAGTCGGTTGATAACTGATTAATCGGATCATTGCTTCTTCAGTCATTCATTCAAAAGGAGACCAACCCTTCACTCAGTCGTTCAATTAAGTCATTCATTGTTTGAGTTAGTAGCATAGAGACGTTAATATAATGAATAACCCTCACTCTCAGTTGGGAAGTAGTCTACCTACATTCACTGTTTGTTAATTTTGCATTCAAATCGTTCTTTATTTTAGGTTATTCACGGTTGAACAAGTTTACAGAACTGACTTTCACTCTCAGGCGAGCGCTGATAGATTTACATACATTATTATTCAGTTGTTGACCTCTGGAGTTTCACAATGATTTTAATTTTCGCTCCCAAGGGGAACTGCCAGAGTAATTTTCATTATGAAAAGAACATTATATCGTTGTTTACTCGTTAGATTAGTATATTTATTGTGTTCTGTATTCTTTTCTTCTCTTCAAACTTTTTATTCTCCTTTTTATTATTGTTTTTTTTTACTATAAAAAGCACTAATATTTATCATTCCTTTCCTTATAATAAGCATCCTTGGTATACTGGTTAGCATTGCTGACCAGGAGTAAGCACGGTCCCGATTGGGTCAGGTCTGCATTGGTTCGAATCCTAAGCGCGACAGTAGGCCCACAACCAAACCAGGTGTTCATCTGCCCTCAGAGGCTGGTCGACGAATAGATACCTGACTTAAGCTGGTGTGCGTGTGTGTGTGCAGTATATATATATACTGCACACGCACACGCAGTGTGTGTGTGTAGTATATATATACAAGGTTAAGAGTCGGAGCAACACCAATGTAAAACTCTCTCCCCTTAGAATAAAGATAGTAATCACACACACACACACACACACACACACACACATACACTCAGTGTCAGTATATCGGCTGATGATGGCAGGGTTGGTGGCGTTCATGAACTTCCTGGCGAACGAGGAGAGCCAGCTTCGCCCGGCGCAGGTTGACGTATGAGTGTGGTAATAATGTTGAGGTCTTTCCCATCTTCCCTTTCGTCTCTTTAAATCCTCGTCTGTTTCCCTTTCTCTGGGTCCGAATCCTGGCTGTTGGAGGGTATATATATATATATATATATATATATATATATATATATATATATATATATATAATATGTGTATGTGTGTGTGTGTGTTACAGTTTAAGCTTATATTGTGATCTGTGGCGGAAAATGCTGTCAGGCTTGTCATGAAATTGCCAGTGTCACATTTAATGCCACGGCATTTGTGACTTGCATCCGGAAATTCAGGGTTGACTGTGTGAAATGATGGAGGGAGGAGGGAGGGAGGGAGGGCCGGGTCGGTAACCTTAGTGTCGACCTTTAAAGTTTATCTCCTGACCTTTGACCTCCTCCGTGGCCTTCCCCCTACACGCCCGCCCGGTACAGATCTGTCGCTTCCGACGATAGCGCGCGAAGGGTCAGTCGGTACGGGTTTTCACGTTGATTGTGTGATTCTGGCTTACGATGCAGGTGTATTGTGGGGGTTTTCCTGGGAGGGCTCCCAGGGGGCTACGGGCCTGGCAGCACCTGCCCACAGCCGTGGACAGGTGCCAGGGCCCCGTGCCCGTGGCCCTGGGCACGGGGCCCTGTCCTGGCACTAGGGCGTCGCTGGGTTCCAACGGTGGGGCGGCCAGTGGCTGCCGAGGGTGTGCGCGCGTGTCTCCGGGTGTGTGTGTGTATGTGTGTGTGTGTAGACGGAGGGGAGGTGGTGGTGGTGGTGGTGGCGAGCGGCCAGGCAATGCCAGTGTGGCTCCGGCTGCGGCCTAGTGAACACCCGTTCCCTCCGTCTCTGGTAGCGCCGCCTGCGGCTTGCTAGTGTGCCGATCCTCTAACGCGGCAGCACGTGCTGCCGCATGCCCCTGTCCGTGTCCGCGTGCGTCTCGAGTCCCGCGGTGGATGCCGTCCTTTCTCGTACTACAGCTGCCTGAAGGATCGAGTTCTATTTACAGCTGAAAAAAGAAATGTTTGTGGCAAAGTTTCTCCGCTGCTTTTAAAAGCGCCTGTGACGCAGTCAGGCGTCACAGACACCTAGGAGGAAAAAGTTATTATATGCCATTCGTAATGACGATCCCCAGGAGGTCCACAGCAGTAGACCTAAGACATCCCTGGGTATTATTATTATTCATCTGTACTGAATGCATAATCTTCCCTCACGTGCGTGTCATTCATGTATTTTTTTTTTTCTTTTTTGGACTCGCGTCCGCTGCTGCGACATACATGAATGAGGAAGGCACAGTAAGAGACCGGGAGTGAAGATGAATGTAGAAATATAATCTAGTGTTTCTGTGAAGGCTGTTTTGTCTTCATCGGAAAAGAAAACGACTAATTGACAGAAGAGGAAAATTGATGTAAGGAAAATGTACCTCTGGTCTCCAAATCTTTAGTGAGATCGTGATGTCGTTGGTGTAGACAAGCCAGTAGTGTTGTTGTGTACGTTCGTTATTTTTGCTGTAGGGTAGCGGATTATTATGGCCGACGGAGTCAAGTGAGGAGAGTACCTTTGCTGGTGTTACAACCGTTGGTGCCTGCTCCATCGCTGGCAGGAGCTGCGGAGGAACACGTGTGGTGGGAGCGACACAGGAGTAAACACAGTCTCTGCTTCGTAGGTGGTGTGCTCTGGCTTACTGACGAAATGATTAGGATATTCTTGATCCTCACGCCCCATCACCTGCCTCTGGATCTTCCAAGTCTTCACGCCCCATCACCCGCCTCTGGCGAGTCCTGAGGATCTTCCAGATCTTCACGCCCCATCATCCCCTGGCAAGTCTCTGAGGATCTTCCAGATCTTCACGCCCCATCATCTCATGGCAAGTCTCTGAGGATCTTCCAGATCTTCACGCCCCATCATCTCACGGCAAGTCTCTGAGGATCTTCCAGATCTTTACGCCCCATCACCTGCCTCTGGCGAGTCCTGAGGATCTTCCAGATCTTCACGCCCCATCATCCCCTGGCATGTCTCTCAGGATCTTTCAGATCTTCACGCCCCATCACCCGCTTCTGGCAACTCCTGAGGATCTTCCAGATCTTCACGCCCCATCACCCGCTTCTGGCAAGTCCTGAGGAGCTTCCACATCTTCACGCCCCATCATCTGGCAAGCCTTGAGGATCTTCCAGATCTTCACGCCCCATCATCCCCTGGCAAGTCTCTGAGGATCTTCCAGATCTTCACGCCTCATCACCTGCCTCTGGCGAGTCCTGAGGATCTTCCAGATCTTCACGCCCCATCATCCCCTGGCATGTCTCTCAGGAT
>JAYMFT010185202.1:0-11973 GCA_038088735.1 Panulirus argus
GAGAATAGGAGAGGGGCAGTTTAAAAGAATGCGAGCGAGAATAGGAGAGGGGCAGTTTAAAAGAATGCGAGCGAGAATAGGAGAGGGGCAGTTTAAAAGAATGCGAGCGAGAATAGGAGAGGGGCAGTTTAAAAGAATGCGAGCGAGAATAGGAGAGGGGCAGTTTAAAAGAATGCGAGCGAGAAAAGAAGGGCATTTTAAAAGCGATGATTGTTTAAAAGTGTGCGAGAAAGGATGAGTTCAAAAAACGAGAAAGATGAGGCAGTTTAAGTAAGAAAGTCAGTTTAGATAAGAGCACGAAAAATAAATGCAGTTTAAGATAAATTTTTAATAAGAGTGGAAGAGGTAGTTTAGAAGTGAGAAAGTAAGAGATGCAGTTTAAATAGGAAGCAGTTTAGAGAGAAAAGAAGAAATTTAGATTAAAGAAAAGCAGTTGCAGTTTGAAAAGAAAAGCAGTTGCAGTTTGAAAAGAAAAGAAGTGACAGTTTGAAAAGAAATGGAGAGACTGTTTAGATATAGAATTTACATAAAAGGACAGTGCTGAAATATGTGTGTCAATTTAGAAAACATTTAAAAAATGACAGTTTAGAAACAGACGGGACAGATTCGAAATAAGCTGCAGTTAAGAAAGGGAAAGTTAAAGAAAATGGACAGTTTAGAAAAATAAGGGTTCGAGTAGAATGATGAAGTAGAGGAGGGAAGTTAAGAAAAGAAGAATTTTAAGAGAGGCAGTTTAGGAGAGAGACAGACGGAAATATAGGTAACCTAATAGAGTCTCTCACTGATCGCTAGCACATCAGCTAATGCCCTTGACGGAGATCCCCACGTTGCCAAAGCGTATAGGGACGACCGCTCGTCAGGTCTAGTCAGTGAGGGGGCGACCTCAGTCTGGTTCCGATCCTCACTGGCCGTCAGTGTTCTAGCGCTGACGGGGAACCAGGCCGGGGGGTAGAGCACATCGAGATGCCATTTCGTAGGATCCCTGGCAAAGGATCCACTAGCAACCAAGGCTAGAGCATCTCCGTAGAGTCCCGATGTGATGCCCGCCCGTGAACTAAACGTATAAAATACATTACGTATGGTTTGAAGGCTTGAAGAGTTTCTTGGTTCCAGCGTTGTTCTTCTAGGTCTGTTTTTTTTTTAAGGCAATGATTTTCTTACATTGGCAATAATGGTCTTCATAAAGTTAATCTCATTTCATGAATTAATATTAACCAATGTCATAAGATATACAAAGTCATTTGACCTGTGTCAAATGATCACATAACCTCTTTTGTTCAGCGTGCTTACATTTCACCAGCGCAGCCATGTTGCAGATATGAAAGTTGTTCAGTTTCTCCAATTCTTTAACAAGTGCCTAGACAATCAGTAAATACCTCAGCATAGTCATCCTACACATTACAGATTCATACAAGTTATGATTTCCAGATTGAGTTGTAGGTACTCTGATGGTATGATTAACATGCAGAAGAGCATTTAGAGTGGAACCAATGTCTGCACGGGAGATTAATTCCTAACCACCTACAGTCATAAATCTTAACATATTTAGGACAGCAAACTCAAGCGCTTACATGGTTTATAGAACCGTCAGAAGGAGAGGTTACATTTGAGTATACTCCTCTTCAGAGGCATTTTCATATATACAATTTTCAGTCATCTACCTCACGTACAGATTACTTTTCGTGACAAAAAAAAAAGAAAATACTTTTGCTAATATGTGGAGACTTACAGACGGAAATTCTCCGTTTAAGCGAGACATTATTCCTTCTCGAACATATGTTTAAATCTACACAATTCATAGATTACTTATCTTTACACAAGTTACTAGTCACAGTTTATGATAAGATTTCTAAAGTCCGGGTAAAATTTATCGAGGAATTCTTCTTTCGCTTGACTTCCAAGATATCTTCAACAGTTCCAGAGTTCTCGTTAGAATGCAGTCTCAACAACAGGGTACAAATCTCCCAACTCGGGTCGGCTAGAATCACTTCCAGTCAGTGGCATTTATCCCAGGCGTAAAGCGTTGTCGAGGTTTGACGTCCGGGAACTTCAAAAAATGACCTGCAGAATAATGCATCCTACCCATTATGTGTTTGCAATCGTCCCAGGGCGTTGCGTTGATGTAGCAGTCATGCAAGTAGTGTTGGCGGGGAATGCAAAGTCTTTCTTGTACTCAAACTGGATTTGGTCTAGGCAATGGAGCACTCCCAAACCACTTTAAACCTGGAATAAGTAACTAACATTACATCCACACTCGAATAGGAGCAAGAGAATATTACTAACAAGAGGAAAAACATTAAAAGAAGAACGAACAATATTCATAGTTTTTTTTTTTCTCTCTCCTAATCATTTAACATCATCCATGGACACGCCATCATCTAAGACAAAAAATTTCAAGAAAATGTTAATTAATATAATGCAGCTTACCAAATATGACTTGTACTCGTCCCAGGGTATTGCGCTTGATGCAGCATTCATGCAAAGTAGTGTTGGCGGGGAACGCGGAGTCTTCCCCGTACTTAAACTGGTCTTGGTCTTGTCACCGAAACATTCCCGAACCATTCAAACCCTGGAATAAGTACAATCATTACATCTACAGTCCAAGAGGAATAAGAGAACATTGTCATGAAAAATAATATGAAACTAATAACGAACATTATTCATAGTTTTATCCTATTCATTTAACTTCATCCCTGGTCTATGGTTCCTATCTGAAAAAAGGCAGTTTATGAAACACTTTAAAGCAAGATTCGGAACGGTGCTTCATGAACCGGAAACACGAGTCTCAAAACATAAGCTCATAATTGGGAAACATTATGGAATCACAGTTAGTTTCAAGTGTCACCCTCCTATTTCGATGTATTGTACCCACCCTAGAATATGCTAACGTACGTCTGTCCTATAGTGCGTGCCTTTGAGTTGCCTATCATGAACAGTTATATTAACGTAAAATTATTAAAGTCCCCTAGAGATTTATATTATAGAAAATGTAAGTAGATTTTGTTTGAAAGAAAACTAAGTAATAGCTATAACTATGTCAATATCTTTCCCGGATTAATTATTTTTTTTTTTTTATACAGTCCAAGAAATTACACGCATGTTCTAAAAAACTTAATAGATAATTAGGTATACTGATGCCAGGCAAGATTTCAAATAATCAAATACGGAATCAAACATGGGGAATTTGAGGATTTCCTCAATCCTGAGGATATAATAGATGTATTTCGTCTAATGTTACAGTGTTAAATTACAAACCACAGCATCAGTCTTAAAGGCCGAAAATCGGTAAGAAACGCACAGTTACAATATTAATAAACTTTGCTCTTATCCGAATTTCTAGGGTTGCTTAGTTAATATGACCCGTGTCGTGAACCTTCGCTAGTGTTTTCTGTCTTAAAAATGCAGGCTGGTTTCTTAAAAAAATCATAACTATTAGAAGTGAAGGGCGATATATTTGCTTCAATATCTATTTGACGTCGAGAGTTAAGCTTGAGACTGTCACTTCCCAGGATATTACTTATGCGAAAAGTTACATAATTACTGACGTTTCGTGTGGAAGTTCCTGGTTTGTTGGAAAAGGATTTTTAGCGAATATATTCGTTAAACACCAGTCGAGAGACGGAGAAACAACAGAAATTAGCAAACAATGTACAGATGCTGATTTTGATGCCGAAATACGATTAACTGGTGTTAACTTTAACTGAATGAAAGTATCTCTTATGTATACAATGTAACGTCCATCTAATTCATATTTATATTGTAATCTAAGAGCCCGGAAGACTATGTACCAAAGAGAAATAACTGTTCATCTTTATTCGTTCTTCGTGTTATTAAAGGAAATTTGGACATTCAGTAACAGATACTGTTCTTATCTATCCAACGGGTCAACATACGATTCGTTTTCTCGAATGTAATCCAACGGAAAATCTGTCCATGAGAATCTACTTCTACAGTTTAAGATTATTTCGTCCTATCAAAGATTATACTGTCATTTTTCGGTGGGGAATTAAGTTATATGTATGCTCCTTACTTCTTAAACCAGGAGTCCCTTCCATCTCCATAAAGTTTGCTCAAATAAATGTATATACAAGTATACACGTACATGTACTTTACGATGCAACATATGTCTAGGTCAGTGTGTAACTCGTTTCACGTTCGGAATATTGGACAAGACCGTCTCGGGCTGCTTCGACTGAAAAGATAGGCCGAGTGAGACCTCGAATCCACTATACAGTGGCGCAGTGGTTAGAAGTACTGGGGTTTCAACTATCTACGCAAAATTGGTACAGAGTCGTTCTGTCTCGCTGTTTCCTCAGATATCGGCAAATTAAGCTGTAACTTTATCTTAACCATTAACATAGTTAAATTCATCCTAAAATCACATTTGTCAGACTTGTTAAACCGAAATCTCGAAGTGAATCGCTTGGCATGCTTCGAATCTTACCTGAAGCAAACAATAGAGGCTTGAGGGCAGTTTGCAAACTGACTTTCCTCACGACTCTTTCAGTTTTATTCAGTAACCAATTGTATTTATAATTCAAGCTATTTTTGTCCATCTAAAATGAAAATCAAGCTTGTCCCTACTACGCTATAAACCAATTTGTGTTATCCTTTAAAAAAAAATTCGGATAAATTTTGGCTTGCCTCCTGTAAAGTATTTGGGCACGTAACGCCTGTGCTACTGGAGAATAGATATCTGGGTTACCAGATCTCTAACTAGGTGACTGTCCATACTATAGAAAGCTTAGTTTGCTTCTGTGAATTAAAGTGTAAAATACGAGTACAAAGCACCACATGTATAAATATTATGTATAAACTAAATTGGTGCGATTTTATGTTGCAATAAAATTAAAAAAAAATAAGTGCAGAAGTACCTTAGAAACCTTAAATAAATTACGATCTCTTCCTTGAACGTTAAACTGTTTAGGTCTCTTAGAAGGGAGCATGTAGGTAAGGACTTCTATATTGCCGAGCAAAACGCAATGAATCTTTGATTACAAATATCTAATGAATATTTGAATATTAAAGCATTTATCTAATTCAAATGATACTTATCTGTATGCTTCTGTTACTTCATTTGTTTGACTGTAAGTATGTATCTAAGGAGGCAAGATATAAAGAACAGCAACTTTGAATTTTTTAGTTTTCTTTTTGCAACCCAAAAACTTCTTTTTGGGTTAAATAATAATGTACAGCATATTGCTTTAGTACATTGCTTTATCTTACAAAAGGTACGTGCAATTACTTTCTCATATCACATTTGTAGATTTTTATTAATAATACAAGTCTACAAAATATTTATCATATATTTTTCAGTTATAAGAATTCCTTTTCTGTACAAGAAAAAAAGAGCAAAACTTACTTTCTTGCTTAATGGGGTAGAATTACTTAACAATCCCCAAGACTTGAATAATGACTTATTTACGATTATAATCTAATTTCTACCATGCATATACTCTTTACCTGCCTGTCTTCGTTACCAGAGCTTTCGGATCATCAAAATGTTTTATAAACGGCTTAACTTTTTCGCTCCGAAAATTATATAAATACTTTTCTCCTTATCACGCTTTCTTTACCCTCTGCCAAACGATGTTTTCCTCATCCCATCTTTGTTTCTCTTCCTTCGTCTAATGGTTCTATAATCGTCCACATCGGTTCATAAATGACCGACTGGTTTTTCTCTGACGACTAAACTAAGAGAAATCTCTCACCTTAATATTATATTGTGCAAATTCACGCTTGAAATTCGTACGTATATCTTCATCAAGCAACCAATAACACCGATCGTTGTTCCCTCTAGCGGTGAAACGAGGAAGTAATGCATCATCATCATCAAGGCATCACTTGCCAGTATTACCAGCGACTATGCAAGTATGTGTGGCTGGCGGTATATGGGAGTTTATAACCCAGTTTTTGGGAACGAGACAGTATTCGCTTCTGTTTGTGAAAAGAGTCTAGTATTTTCTAATACATTCTAGGACATGATCGTAACTTTAATCTATCTGCTTTTTATCGATTAATTTTGAGACGATAATTGGGCTTTGCTAGCAATGAGACGCCAAAATTCGTGAGTTAAATATATGACGAATGCCACCATTTTAGACTCCCATTTGTTCGTTTATAGACGATGGCAAAATGTGGCACTCTCTACGTCGTCCCAGCTCACTTCAGTTCTCATATTTCCCATCATGAACTGGATACTCACTTGGTATCTACCCCAAACATAACGGTCACATCCCTGACAGAACTTACCCTGGATATGCCTACAAAACCTGGATAGTTTGCCCTACGGTGATGGTTCAGGGGGAGGAGGAGGTAGAGGGAGGCGAGGAAGGGGGGAAGGCAGGAGGAGAAAGAGGGGGGGGAGGAAAGAAGAACACTTTGCTAATGGCTGCAGATCGCAGGCTCCCGGGGTCCCCAGCCGCGACCTCCTGGCAGTCAGTCTTATCCACGCGACACGTTTCCCCGGAGTTGTGCCTCCTCCGCCTGCTCTTCCTCGGCCGCCTCCGCCTCCTCCTGCGCCTCGTCCTCCTCCTCCTCCTCCTCACTGTGTGGCAGAACCCTGCTCTTCTGCCATGGTGACCTGGTTAAAGAGCAAGACATAGAAAAAAAAAATAGATCTTAAATGATTAAAAGAGATTATACAGAACGCCATTTCCCGTGCTAGATGTCTGGGACTTCGACTGGCTGTTACTTAGTTTCCCGTCCAGTAGGTCTTGAAATCCCAAGACTGCAGAGGACATTTTCTAAGCAAAATTTACTTGAAATCGCGAGATTAATTACTTCAGTACAACGTAATTTACTTATAAATGACAGCATGAAAGGGTGGGGCGCTTGAATACTTAAAAGTAATTATCTTTAATTATACTGACCCATATAGTCTTCAAAGCCACCGACATGAATTTGTTTACATTTTATATTCTATTCGATGCAAATATTACCTTAAAGCCGCAACGTGGATTATCTCGGTCGCCAGGAATAAAATCCATGTACTGGAAGATCCTGAGGGAGAAAAAGAAAGGCACTTCAAATGAAACGCAAGCATTTGAACCAGCTTTCTTGAACCGTTTCGTTACAGAGTCCGGAGCGAACACGCTCTAGATATAAACAGCCAACTGATTTTACAAGTTCCTAATTACACGTTGGGAAAGATCTTTAAAGGGGCAGTATCTAAAGGAGAGTTAAATGCACACAAAATTTCAAAGGATTATAACAGAATTACTGAACTACGTACAAAAATTATATATCTTTAAGGAATAAAGCAGGAATTTGACTGTAGCACACTTGCTGTGGTATGGAGCCGCTTCAGAGGTTCGGTATCACTGGTTCGGATCGGGCGTTTCAAACTGGGGGTCGAACACAGTCCAAGCATCGCTGGAGACTCGAAGAAATACGCGTCGTGATAACGATGATCTAGTCCACACACACACACACACATGCAACTTGGAAGACTGCAAATATGCCTTTAAATGAACTGAAGCCACATGGAATTAGCGTCATCTGACCAAAGCAGCTGCAATTGCACTTCTCAGCAACCAGCATCAGATGTAAACATACCTCAACATCCGTATACGAAGCTGAAATGAAACTCATAAAATCCATGTTTAGTAAATACAGAAGAAATATTTCTTAGTTGTGACGAGAAAATGTGAAGTAAAGTTAAAAGTTACTTGGATGAAATGTTGCATGGACGAGAGATCGCTAATGATATGCCTGGAAAACAACAGAACGGCTTAAGACAGTTCTGGAAGCACTGCACGTGCGCAAAACTTCATGGATGTTGTTTATTTGTCACGAGAATCTATCTTTTTTTTTTATCATTTATGGGTAATCGGTAAATGAAATACGTAAATTACTTGTTCAACGAATTAAATATTCGTGTCCCTCGCCAGGACTTTCGATCTTGCAAAACCAGTTATATGATATTGCACCAACCAGACTCGCAAAAATCAAACGTTAAGATGAAAAAGCATCTTTTAAAAACTTAACAATACCTCAGAAGACGCGCTACAATTCTTTTTTGTTTGTTTTTCCGTAAACCTAGACGTGCGAATTATATTTTCAACGCAAAGTCTTTCTACAGAATCCTCACATGTAGGCTAAAATGCGCATGAAATACATTAAAATAAGATGGGCAAAATATTTTGTCCAATATTTATACCGTCTGCATTAAAGACAAAAACTCGACCAATGATTAAAGTTTTAAACGTACCACATCAACACTTATCCCTAAAAACAGATTTTTGCAAACACACTCCCATCATCAGACGACACACAAACGCGAACATCACAAGGGACAGCCACATTAGGTTTTCAGACACCACACGGATGGTAATAGTAGCCACAACGCGCCACATTACACCCAGCAGGAACACCATACATAACAGAGTCTTCGTGATCATAAGAAAATTTCCAACAGAATTTCAGCATCAAGAAACATGCAGTAGACAAATACAGATCTTATTTAAAGAACACGTTTAACATCAAAGTCTCCAAGATACGGCAAAGTATCACAAAAACATGAACAAAGATTCTGGCCCTTTAAGACTCCGCAACAAATAAACTTCCAAAACTTAAAATTACAAATACTTATTGATGAAATCCAAAATTTGAAAGTTTGATCACTGAAAGATTCGTAATAATAACAAAAAGTGTATTTTTTTTTTCGATTTGTATTTGTCCCACTTTTTTTTTACATCCCCTCATATACTACTCAACTGTTCTATATCTGCTACTTCTTATACTTCTATTACTACTACTTCGGTGCTGAAATTTTGTTGGGAGTTGTACGACGCAAACTTGGTTATATTCAGCCGAGTGTTCCTGCTGGATGCACATATCACAGCCTAATCTCAGACCTCGCGTACAACACTCATTCCTGAATCTTTAAACAAACTGTCGTCACATTGAACATAATGTGTGTAGGTCTGAAACACGCTTTGAACAGATTACATTAGAATTATTCTTAAGTGACCTGAAGTTACGAGGATTATCTTAGCAATTTGGCTTAAAGGTATTATGTTCTATAATCTACATTTCTCGATTATTTTCTGACCTACATTCTCTCTAATTCTTCGCTTCATAGATCATGTTAAACTATTCACTTTTACAAAAGCGGAAACGTTTATCTTTCACGACATATTTTTCGCCAGATACGAGCACTTTTACGTCAAACAGCTATTCCAGAATCTTGCTGTCATCTGAATCTTTGCTCTTTTACCAGTGACCCATGATCGCCATGAACATTAATCAATTTACAGACATTATGATAAACTAATCATTTTTGCTTAACGCTACCGAGAAAAGTCGATTAACAAAATAACATAGTTTAAGAACTCGCATTTTTATTTTTACCTGCCGATTTATACCTACGAGAATCATATCAAAGACTTGGCTATACAGTTGTAGGCATGTAGACCTTGGTTGTAAAGTATTCACGACCAGAAACTTACATTAATCAACCAAAACAAATCTGGTAATTTACAGCAAAAACATCCACCGCCATTCACAGCCAAATTATCCTACAGTAACTGCCAAAATGTGCAGTAATCACAGATACATCTTCCAATAATCATGACCAAAGAAACATCCAGTTATTACACGGGTTACATAGTAATTACGACCGATACCCAGTAATCATGACGGAAATAGCAGCAAAACAATGATAATGGCCGAAATGTCCATAACTACTATTTGGTATATACACTGCAAGGCAAAATGAAATTCCTACAAGATTTTATCTATACGCTAATCGTACATGTAAAGGTTGCAACGCAACTTGCGTAACTTTGCAATGAACTACACGTTATATAGTACCCAGAGTCAAATAAATCGGTGGCAAATTGATAGCATATAACCACCTCACAATTCGCTGTGTCATTTTACGTAGCTTCTTTGACATTCGAAGATTTTTGTAAAGTCTGAATACGAGAGGAAGAAGTGAAATTACTTTTAATCGAATCACAGGTAAACCAAAATGATTAATACATTGTGTAATTAAGGAATAAAGCTGGAAATTTGATGAAGCATATTTAGGACGTAAAATAACTGGTTAAGCGGTTTGATAATACTGGTTCAGTCAAAGCGATTCACACTAGCGTCGAACGTCCACTTTTAATACACACTTAACCAAAGAGGACTCGTGAGGACACGCGACTCTTATTTAGATCTATTTTTGACAAACATTAGCTTAATATAAACACAATGACTCCCACTGCATTGAATTGTGTAATCAAAAATGTCCTGCGACTTTCAAAATTCTCAAATCATCTCGAATTCTTCATCCGAAACAGCTTCACGTAGACGACAGAACACAACACTCATATACAAGGATGGTATAAGTTCATGCTAAATGAAATAAATACAATGGAAATGATGACTTACCCACAGGCAGGACACTTGAAAAAATGAAATGTTAAGTTCCAGGAAAGATGCTCACTTACAAGCTAGTTGCTTTAACGATGCAATACAACTGACAAAACGTGCGAAATACGACACATCGTAACCTTGCCCGACTGCAGACGACACCATGGTTTCCAATGCGCATGCGTAAAGCAAAATATTAACATGAAATATATATACATTAAAAGAAGCATATTATACATTTTCTATGAAATATGACTATTAAAAGAATTAAGAAATACTTATACTGAATATGATTTGCAATTTATCATTGCTTATGCAAATATTTGGATAGATTCTTTTCCATCAACAGTTTTCTGGAGTATGGAGCAGAAGTTGCTTAAATAAATCACAGTTTCATCAATACGTCCTCTACAGACTCCATCAGAATATACGAATGCTTATAAAAAAAATACGATCAGAGAATCAGTGATGATGCTAAAACCGTTATAAAGCTCACCTTCAATCATGTAAACATATTTGAATAATTCCTCAGTCGTCAGCCGTGCCCAGAGTCAAACCGCGATTACGATCAAGGATTATGATTTACTTTCAATAAGTCTAAAAAAAATAAATAATCAGGTTCCTTACAGAATGATTACATATAGTAACATCAACAACATCCTTTGCTTTATCTCATTAAACCAACGGTACTACTAACATTGATAACAGGATTTTCGAAATACCTTTTTTTTTTTTTTACCTGACCCGTTCGCTCCCACCTGCTAGCCAACCCTGCTACCTGCTGGGCTCCTTTTCACGAACGTAAATTCGTTGCTGCTGATAAGAGTTTCCGTTACGTACACCTGGCCGTCACCTGTACACAGTAGTCTTTGGATGAAGGTCAATTACGAAACACCGCAGGTCCGAAACTACTTTAGGCTAGTAAGGCGTCCTTGAAATATCTAATTTCGTTGGACAATTTCTGGAAGATGAAGAGCCAGATATTACGCACGGCTCCCACGCTCGAGACAAAAGAATGCACCCAGGCGTAAGATGTGGTTTGTCGAAGGGGTCCTTGGATGTATCCAAGTGATTTTACGGACTGGAATGACGTCGATAAAAATGTCAGGTTTTACGCAAATCTAACATATTTATATATATATGATGATACGTGTAGTAGCTACAGTAAAATTTGTGTTAAATGATTTATGAGTATTTGATACGGCACGAGACTCACTTATAAAAGATTTGTATTCCATTATCGGGGTTAGTCATACGGATCTTTTATTTTCTTAGGGCGCGTTATTGTTTTTTATCGTCTGCTGACTCGAGGAGGCCTTGAGTACTGGCGTTTTTGCCAGTCCGGCAACTGGATCGATCAGGCGTGAGCGAGGCCAACGTGGGTACTTCTCCGCCTCAGGGGTCCGTCCGTCCGTCCGTACGTACGTCAGTGTGGTGCTGTAAAGGTGATAATGATCATGTTTACACGACTGGCGTCCGCTTGCAGAAGGTCATCTTCATCTTCGCCTCCTCAGGGCACTCGATTTATCACATATATATATATATATATATATATATATATATATCTATATATATATATATATATATATATATATATATATATATATA
>JAYMFT010185213.1:0-11973 GCA_038088735.1 Panulirus argus
GTGTGTGTGTGTATGTGTGTGTGTGTGTGTGTGTGTGTGTGCGTATATGTGTGTGTGTGTGTGTGTGTGCGTATATGTGTGTGTGTGTGTGTGTGTGTGTGTGTGTGTGTTGTCGGACCGCATCTGCATTTGCTTATAGCGCAAGTGAAAATAATCCCTTTTGACGTGATTATGCCATCTTCAGTGGACGGAAAAGAGTATAGTTCCGACGAAGAATTTTGTTTTCACTCCAGAGTAGTCTCTCGCTTCCCTGCTCCTGATTGGAGCGCAGCCCTTAAACTGCGTGAGTCTCACGAAATTGAGTCCTGGGATTTTACTGATCAAAAAATACGTATATAGCTTTATTATATACATATGCATAATAAAATAGTAATATTTTCCGGGTTACACACACTATAACATCAATATTTACAACGGAAACATCGTTTAGATTGTATGCGTCAAGACGGAAGCAAAGATGGCTTTATGAACCCCTTTTCGAGAATGAGAAAAGGCATTCCAGCTCGAGACCAGATGTAATCAGATTTGCTGCATGTTCATCCGCGTCTTAGAAAAGGAAAGGTTAACACAACGACATCTGGCAACCCTTACGGACGGGGGGGAAACTGTTTGGGCATTGCGTTGCCTAGTTACCTAGTCTCCTGTTGAGCAATACGAGGCAAGAGACAGCTAGACAGCTAGCTGGCTCTACGTGGCGTAGTTTAGAGAAGCCGGGGATATGACTTCAGGAGAGATTAACGCGACGAAGAGACAGGAAATAAAGAAGTAGAGAGATGAATGAGTGTGAGAGGAGAGTTTTGTACATGTTTATCAACTGACTGTTATATTTCTCTTTCTTGTATCTCCCCTGATGATGTGATCACTACACGAAAGTGCACTTGGGAACTTATCTTGTTTCATTTTCCCGTGGATTGCAAGCAAGCATATATATATATATATATATATATATATATATATATATATATATATATATATATACTTGGTTCAAAGGCAACCAAAGCTTTGAATAATCTAAGACAATAGATTTTTCTCAATTGTGCAAACCTGAACATAAATATCTGCTACACAAACACTGCTTTGTAGAAGAAAACAGCTCTCTGCAATCTCTCCATTCTTGTTTTACTCTGGTGTATATATCCAAAACAACGAGATGAGGCATTTCGGTTTAAGACTCCTCGATCTAATCGGTTCTGATGTGTGTTTTGACCACGAGCGAGCGAGGGAAGCAAAACAGGGCGACGCGCCACAGCCCCTGGGGAGAGGGTAAGTAAGTGCTTGGGTATTTCACGGCCCAAATGGTTCTGTTGTGGTGGAATGCGAGACCAGACAGCTTGCCTGGACTTGGCCTGGGTCCCTCCTCTTCCTCCTCCTCCGATCCCATTAGTATGAGGCTGATTTCCTGCGACAGAGCTTGCCAAGGGGGTGAACCGGACGGTAATGTAGCGAGCAGGGAGCGAAGAAGCAGGGAGAGAGCCAGGCAGGAGCGCAAAGTGGTGGTGGTGGTGGTGGTGGTGGTAGCCGCCAGTCTGAGGCAGGGTGAAGGGAGAGGATGAGGCAGGGTGGTGGCCAGGGAGGGAAAGTGAGGGAGAGGCATGTGGCCAGGGAGACACAGGGAGATGACACACAAGAACCCAAGGGAGACAGGTTAGTCTACAAGAGACGATGGAGGGAACTAAGGAGTGACAGATGATAGGAAAATGGAGAGAGAACAAATACGAATAAAGAACAATGATGAGGAACAAAGAGAATTGACAGGATATAAGAGAACACTGACCTGTTATTTCAGTGTTTTTTTCATCACTAAATTCCTAGTGCTTGTGTGTGTGTGTGTGTGTGTCTGTGTGTGTGTCTGTCTGTCTGTCTGTGTCACGTAGTTGCCATTGTTCTAGCATATCATGACGTGGTTAGAGGCTCTGTGTTCTAATTAATCTGGTTTAAATCCGCGTTGCAGCTCTACGTCATGGTAAGGGAAGCATTGCATACAGACGTGATTTGTAAGTGACAATACGTCGCAGGGTAGCTCTGTCCCCCTGACACTGTGGCATCGCTGCTCACTCGTCCCTTCAGGAGGCTTTTCCTGAGTGCCCTAAAGATTAAAGCATCTGTCGTGATGATTGTTTTCCACGCTTTAGGTCTGATTTTAAGAGAATGTTTTTACCTTTTACCTCTACTGATGTGGATTTTATCTTTCGTATTCCATTTATCTATTCATTTACTTATTTATTTATCTTTACGTTGGAGGTTCCAGTCACGGACAAAAAGTTCACATCAAGGCCGGGCCTTAACTGAAATATAGAGAGGGTAATGAAAGGAAAAGAAAATAGAAGAGACGAGGAAAAGTACTTACAAATTTTGGAGGGACTGAAAAAACTCCTGTCTTTTAAAAAGCGCCACGTTATAGTTATTGGGAGAGACATGAGCGAGGTAGCTAAACAGTCTTGTATGTTTAGTGGCAATTCGCCAGCCATACACGTAGGCAAGGGGCAGGGACACCTATTTCGCCAGGGTTCTGTTTGCTGCCTTACTGTATTTCAACCGCTCAGAAATACAGAAGACCTTAAACATCCTTCTTGCTTAAGAAGCTGGAAGTATGACTTTGTCACCACGAATGACTGAACCGCTAGTCTCGTCAAAGCCAAATGCTTGCTTTCTCAATACTCATCAGTAGCTTCCAGGCAATATAATGTACACTTGTACTGATCGGAGATACATATTATTTGATATGCTAACGCAAACTATTGTTTCCAAATGCAAAGCAAACTTTGGCTGGTAGAATATCCTCTCCCATCAGTATGAATAACACGTAACTTGTCTTTTACACTGAGAATAATTCCTGTTATACCAATGTGACTATTGTATGATCTTCCTCTATCACAGCTTGAGTGAGTGCAGGTTTTAAGTATCTCCCTGACGTAGGGCAGTCCCTCCTAGTCCCTCTACCTGTAGCCCAGACCGGCAACAGATTCAAGCCAAAGTATTCCAGTGTCGAATCTTTTTTAATCTACTTCGACGGGAACAAATCCCGTACGTTAATTAGATTCCCTCCCCATTACCAACACACTGGAAGAAAAAATATATATATATATACGATAGTGGATCAGACAGAAGGTTATGATTAGTTATTCTGAGGCATTGAGATTACAGTGATTACTCAGGGAGAGTGAAAGGCACGTCTACTAGGTTAACTTGAAGGATCTTAGAGCAACATTCTTGTCTATTAGTTGGCAAAAATCCCTCACGAACGATATTTCTACGGAGCTATTTCATCTCTTGCACACAACGAGTGTACTGACCTACCGTAGGTGGTCTTTTTGTGTAATATGGTGGCCTGTACCCGCTGAATACACTGACCAACAAAGACCTTCTCCTTCAAGTGTATTGAACTACACACACACGCACACATTAGCTGCTATACATCAGGTTTACAGAACCAATTAACTTAGACGTTGAAATTAATTCCCTTGTCCTGGTAAATGGTCTTCGGTAATCGTCTCGAAATGCGAATAATGAAAAGGCTGTCTGGTTAATCGAGATATTTATCCCCCAGGTCTGGCTCCTGGCCTTGATGAAGCTAATTCCCGAGTGTAATCCGGGAAAATCATTACAGTCTGCTGCGGGGATTGGTTGATTTTATATATATATATATATATATATATATATATATATATATATATATATATATATACATATATATATATATAGCCCTGGCAAGATGGGGAGAAGAATACTACCCACGTATTCCCTGCGTGTCACAGAAAGTGACTGAACAGGGAGCTGGTGACTGGAAACCCTCCTCTTTTTGTATCGAAATTCCAAAAAATATGGAAAAGAAGGGTGCGTGCGAAGAGTGCTTATTCTTCTCGAAGACTCAGGCTAGGGTGTTTGGATATATGCGGATGTAGCCAAGATGAGATGGAAGGATGGATAGATAGTATGTTTGTGGAGAGAAACCTGGATGTTGTAGCTCTGAGCGAAATAAAACTAAAGGGGAAGGGGGAAGAATGATTTGGGAATGTTTTAAGGATAAGGTCAGGGTCAGTGTAAGGGCGAGAGCTAAGGAAGGGGTAGCACTACTGCTGAAGCAGGAGTTGTAGGAATGTGTGAAAAAAGTGTAAGGAAGCGAGCCCCAGAGTGATGTAGGCAAAAGCGAAACTGGATTAGAAGTGGGCGAATATGTACCTGAAAACGAGAGGACTAGAGAGGCGAGTTTTTAGGGAAGAGGTGAATGAGTGACAGCATTTATTGATGCAAGGGATCGAGTATTAATGATGGATGATTTAAATGCAAGAGTGGTTGACGTGGTTGGTGGCTGAGAGTATAACTGGGGAGGCATTGGGTACCAGATGTCGTGAACATTATTGGTAAACATCTTTTGGAAATGTGTTCTAAAAAAAAGGTCTGGTGACTGGGAATATCTGGTTTGAAAAGAGAGACGTACATAAATATGCATGGAGAAGTAGGAAAGAGGGTAAGGGGGCATTACTGGATGTGAACGTGCTGAGAGAGGCAGATACTGGGATGTCTGATCTATACTTAGTGAAGGTTAGGACGAAGGTTTGTGGCGTCTTTAAGAAAAGAGGAAATTATATGGATGGAAAGAAGGTTGTGAAAGTGAGTGAATTTGTTAAAAAGACTTGTGAAGAGAGATACCAGGAGAGACTGGGTGTAGAATGGCAAAAGGTGAGAGCAAATGAAGCTCTGGGGGTGGGTGAGGAATGGGAGATATATAGTGAAGCAATGCTGACATGTGCGAGAGTAGTGTGTGGCATTTGGTGGGAGGTGGATAAGTAAGAAAGGATAGTGAGTGACAGGATGAGGAAGTGAAGTTGCTAATGAAAGAGAAAAGAGAGGTGCTTGCAGGGAAAGAGTGCAAGTGATCGGGAAATGTACAAGTGAAAGCGGCAGGAGATCAAGAGGAAGGTGCAGGGGCTGAAAAAGAGGGCAAGTAGGAGTTAGGGTTAGCGAGTATCAGCAAACTTCAAGGAGAATACGAAATGTTTTGGAAGGAGGTTGACAGTGAGAAAAAACAGGAGAACAAATGGGAACATCGGCGCAGAGGACAAAATGGATATAGAACAATGTTCTATATTCTCAATATGGAATTCCATTTTCCAGTTTATTTTCTCAAAGTAACTGTATAGCACAGTATAGTTTCCACGACTGTATCTCTTAGATACGTTTAGCTTCCTCTCCTTCATGTCCTCCATACCCATAGAGGTAACTTCAAGTACTGCATGATCACTTATTCTGAGTGTAATGTTGCGCCTGATACCATCTACTTCCAAGTTCATTTACGTAGCAGATAAGGCTTAGTACTGATAGTGTGTCATCCACTCTGACTCTCATGTACTCATTGTAGGTGATACAGGAAATCTTCTGTATCACCCTGAGGATTTGTGCCTCCATGACTGTCTCCGGTTGGAACTAAGCACACACTGTCTGTTTCTTTATGGCTGTAGTCCCCACCATCACCATAAGAACAGCTCGTTTACTTTCTTCCTGCACCCAGGCTGGTTGTGTCTTCGTTCTCTTGGCTCACTTGTCCATTAACCTTCGTCGTCACAATTCTAAGAATATGTAGTTTTGGTTTTCTAATGTGTTTTTTTTTTTTTCTAAGACTTTTAATTTTGGATTTGTATGTAGTATTTTGTGTTCTGCTTGAAAACGGTATTTGATACACCCGGCCTCCCTGCGTTCGTCTGAGCTGATCTCACCTCCAGCTTCCCTTGATGTCTCCTCTTTGTTTGCCTTTGAAATGTTTTCTTCACTTATCTCGTTCTCTTCCTGTGGAAACTCAGCTGAATTCTTCCTCCTCGCTGCGTTCCCTAGTTTGCTGAAGTACCTACTGACTACACATCTCCATTTTATGTATGTAATCTTTAACTCGCTGATCCTAGATGAATGCTTTCCCTTAAAACCCTATCGTCGATTGTTATCGTGTTCTTCCAGGCCAGACTTTAACAATGTCGTATCTACGTCTCATTTCACTGACGACTTCTGGTTCCGCTTGTAGCTCAGTCGTGGGCTGTACCCAGTCCGTCGTCCACCCAATGGCTCGGATTCTAACTAATAGTGCACACTGCCATATACGTGCTTGATGATTCTATCCCAAGTAGAGTGTTATGGTTCTCCTATAGCTTCAATCGGAACATTTTCTATGCCTTCCTTCCTTCAGTTATGTCCCGTAGATGTCTGGTCCTCTGCTTCAGCGAGTATTATCAATTCCCTCATCCCCAGCGCAAGAGTTACTTTCCGTTTTCCAGTCTTCTGCTTCTCTCAGCGACCTCTGGTTTCAGTGTTATGAACATTTTCTTTCAGTGATCTACAACGAGGGTAAGACAGAGAAGAAATCTTGACCTTTCTCTGTGTCGCATTGCCAGCGAGACGTGGACACTGTTTTCACCGATTTCTTTCACACTTCCTTCCGTCAATTCAAAGCTTTAATCATATGCTTTCACTTTATTCGCCACTATCTTTGATTTCTTCATTCACTTGCCATATCTTTTGGTCCTGTTTCTGCATAATTTGAACCTGTTTCTCTACTAAGGGTGGTACCTTAGGGACATATCTGTTGCAGCACAAATTTCCTCTGTAATCTTTCGTAATGTCTTGGATTTCAAAATCTCCTTCAGTCAACCTGTCTCTAGTTGATCTAACATGAGTATGTGTGTGTGTGTGTGTGTGTGTGTGTGTCGGGCCAGTAGGAGCTTGTGGGTAGCAAGGGGTAGGTGGCCAGGGTGGGCGGCGGAGCCTGAGGCTAATGTGGGTGGCAGGGATGGACTGGCCGGTTGATTATTTCTCGTCAAATAATTTGGTAATTCTCGGCTCTCATGGGAAGGAGTGAGGCCTTGGGCGGCCGAGGCCAGATAACAGGAAGGAGGTTCGTCTCCTCAGACGCCGTTAAGTGATTTGCCTCAGGCCTGACGGAGGCGGCGACGGAGGAGGCGGCGACGGAGGAGGCGGCGACGGAGGAGGCGGTGCCTCTAGTTCAGTGGTATTTGTTGCCGTTCCCTGCGTGAGGGTGAGCCTGGGGCGGCGCCAAAGGTACAGCAGAAGTAGGAACAGCAGAGGAGGTAGGAGTAGTAACGGCATCTGCAGGAATTACGCTACTGCAAGCACCTCACTACTGCAGTTTCCACACCACTGCAAGCACCACACTTGTTGCAGGTACCACATCTCTGCAAGTACCACACTACTGTGGGCACCACACTACAGAAAGCACAGTACTGCAAGCACTATACCACTGCAAGTAACACCCCTTAAAGGCACCACACTTCTACAAGCACCAAACCAATGCAAGAACCACACTACTGAAGGCATCACGCCTCTCACAGGTACCACAACACTATAAGTACCGCATTACTACAGGCTACCACACACCAACGCAAATACCACACCACAGCAGGCGCCATACCACACTGCCCACTACACCACTGCAGATACCAAGCAAATGCAGGGACAGCACCACTGCAGCAGGCACCACTGCAATGCAGATACCATCCCACTGCAAGTACCACCTTACAAAGCCTCCGTAAATATACCAGAAAAAAAACAATGCATAATAGCTCTTGTTCGATGCCACATGATTGGTCCATTATTCATTAGCCACTCGCCTCGGTTTTCGGAAAACCTATTTTATTAGCCTAATTGTCTTCCCATTTAGGAACCCATCCTCTTTGACTAATGACCCTTCCCCTGGGGCTTGCCTGTCGTAAAGAGCAAATGAACAATTACCGCCAACTTGCAACGAAATAGATTGATGACGTGAGTGACGCACAATCGCGTCATCTGATTTTGAGTGATGCATAAGAACACATCTATCCCCGAGACGAGATGGGAGGGAGGTTGTTATATGAGAGAACTGCCTGTCACCATTGTTCTTATGTTCTAGGTTATTCCGTGTCACGAGCTCTGTAGAACACATGTTAGTTCAGTATACTAGATGGAATTTTATGGTGTTAGTCAAATGATTTGGTATACGCAGTCTCTCCTATAGCAATATGGTGTTGATCATATACTTTGGCAAATGCAGTTTCTCCTAAAACAATAACTGACGTAAAGTATGTAAAATATATTGGTGTCTTTCCAGTAACTGTATAAAATCATTTATCTCACCTCCGAAGTAATGGATCGTGGTGGCTTAGGCCCGCTACACACGCTCAGTTTTTTTGCTCAGGTTTAACTGCACAGTTCAAAACTGTACAGTTAACTTTTCTGTCATCGACAGATATCACCCAGGCCAAGATTTTGGCCTGTATAGTTAAGACTGCTCAGACAATTCTTCATCCATATGCTCCGTTT
Source organism: Panulirus argus (assembly GCA_038088735.1). Classification (NCBI taxonomy): domain Eukaryota; kingdom Metazoa; phylum Arthropoda; class Malacostraca; order Decapoda; family Palinuridae; genus Panulirus; species Panulirus argus. The sequence continues at coordinate 8,302 of JAYMFT010185213.1, forward strand.
TAACTGTGCAGTTTTTGCCTGTGTAGTAAATCCAAATCAAAGAAAAACTGAGCGTGTCGCAGACCTTAGTTAGGTCAGTCGATGAGGACGTATTGTGACGGGTCAACTAACGAGTCTGTGATGTCACTGGACTCGTAGAATCATGTATTAGGGCACCTCCGTTGAGGGAAAAAAATAACCTGCAGGAGTAGTAATGAAAGAAGAACCTGTAGACTTTACAGTGAAAGAATTCGTAGAACACTGCGATGAAAGAACATTCAGGCACTGTGATAGAAATAGGAACAATCGTTATTATGAAGGAACCGATTGACGATGCAGTGGATTACGCTTAAAAAGACGCTCTGATAAAAAAAGACCATAGAGCAGACGCTATGATGGAAGAAGCTCTGCCTTAAAGAGAGAACCTTCAGACGCCGTAGAGAAAGATCTTGCAGATACCCCTTATGAAGGAACTTGCAGATGCTACGAGGGAAGACATCTTGCAGAGACTCTCTCTCACGAAAGGGCTCTCACACTCTGTGATGATACCGTGGGTCCACACAGCAGCTAAGGCGCGTGGGCCACACACCCACGGCTCATGAGGGCGGCGACTCGAATATTATAACACCACAGCAGACGGAAATGGATTGGCTCAAGATGTGGTAGAAAGAGAGGGGTTAACAAGGGGAAAAGGATGTATATTCCAGCTCGTTTTAAGAACAATATGAAAAGCCGAACAACCAAACTGGACATCACGGGCCTCCGTGGTGTAGTGGTTAGCGTTACTGACCAACACGGGGCCAGCTCGGGGTCGGACTTGCCTGGGTTCGAATCCTGTGCTTGGCAGTCGGACCTACACCCAACTAAGGTGTTTATCCTTTCTCCAGGGTTTGGTCGATGAATGCATGTATACCTTGCAATAGTAATTTACAAAAGCCATATACACCCCACGCCATAGGCATAAGTATAAAAGCCATACACTAAGTACACGCTTACAATAAAGAGCAGGCGGAGCCAAGAGAAGATTTTCCCTCTAATACACTGTCATCTGATCCTGACGCTACAACGCTTAGGGCGAGGAACGGCGAACAAGTGCAGCAAACGCGAAACTGAAATATCACGTAGACGCTACGATAGGAGGTTTTTGCACACGCTATGGTGGAAGCTACAGACGCTCTGATGACAGAAGCAGCAGATGCTCATAACTACAGAACCAATGAAGGAAGTTGCAGACGCTGGAATGAAGGCTCTCACATACGCAATACTGAATGAACTTAAAACATATTACAGTAAAAGAACTTGCAGACACTGTGTCTAAGGACTTTACACACGTTACATTACAAGAGAGAAAAAAAAGAAAAGATTTACAGACGCTTTGGTTAAAGAACTGGTAATGAAAAAGACTGAAGAGTCTGCTATCATTGAAAGACGCTTGCAGACCTCCATGATGAAAGAACTAGCCAGATGCTTTAATGAAAGAATTTTCAAATGAATAATCAAGCGAGAGGGAGGGGAAGGAAGGGGGGAGGGGAGGGGGACCTGTTGAGGTCCTAATGAGAAAAGTCACCACACACACAAACACACACAGACCCATCAGCAACAATTCGCGAAGTCGATCGACTTCAACACGTCGACTGCGAGAGTCGACAGCCTCTCTGTGGTCGAATGGGTAAACCATGCCAAGTCTGTCGTCACTGCAGAGGACACTAGACGTAAGTTGCACGATGCATGCTTTCTGCGTAGAATACACTCGTATGATCTGAATGCACAGTCACAATCCATAATTCCTTTACCCCTTAGCTGATTGCCCAGAGGTCGAAGCCAAGGGTGTGGTAGAAGCCAAGCGAGAGATCAGACAACCTTTGCACTATCATTAAAGATGAAAATAATAATGATTATAATCGTGATAGTATTACAACCCTAATGAGTATAGCAATGTCTCGGCAATGTTTTGACTCGTAACTCATAACTGTACTCTTAAACCTTGACTTTCACTTCCTCCCAGCTAGTGGTAGGGTGTTACGAAACTATGGACTGTGACTGTACTTATGATAATAATAATAATAATAATTCATGGTTTATTTGCCAAGAAAGTTACAAATATATGCACTGATATAACATGACGACTTGGCTCACAATTATTTCGAAATAGTTAACAATTTCAAGGAAAATTAAGTCTAAAAATCATGCAGTAGATATGTTTCTCTAAGAAAAAATATAATAAAAATTAAGATCAAGATCAAAAACATGAAATATAAGTACTAACCTAAGACAATACATACTAAAATGTTAAAGTCAAAATTAAAAACATGAAATTAAAGTGTCTACCTAAAACAATAAACAATAAACAAACATGCGTTATGCTTCACCATTAGGTACATTAGGCAGTTTGATTGTGTGTGGTTATAATATATGGTACTAGCACTCATCCACTCCTCAAAATCCTGTCACTCAGGTCAATTCGAAGCTCACTTCGCCAAACTATTTCACATGTTTCCACAACTCATTCTTCAGCAGACGCGCCATCTTCTCCTTTGCTCTCGCCCTCACACTGACTATAAACTTTATCCCTTGGAAATTCAGAAACCATTCTTCGTCCTTCTTTTGAGCTCATTTTCACTTAGAGCCAAAACATCTACGTTCTTCTCGGCAAACTTACTACCTATTCTTCCCGTCTCCTCATACTGATCACATCCACGTAACATTCAGACACCCTAGCCTACGCTTTTGAGGTGGATGTGAAATTCTCGCTTGGCTTCCTCTTTCGTTTCTGATCTAAGAAACTGAAATGCAAGGAGAGACGGGTATCCGGCCACCCGCTCCCGCCCCTTTTAGATGCTTTCTACGGCATGCAGGGAATACAAGGGTAATATGTTTTCTTCTCTATAGCCAGGAACACACACACACACACACACACACGAATCAAGCCTTAAGTAGCTACTTAGATCGAGATTATAAATGGCGTTGATAATAATACATATTCTTGTATTAGATTACCTCTTAAGCTTCTCTCTTCTAAACTCAGAAGGTGAAGCCATATAGTCGACTTTCATAGGATTTGTTTCTCAGTTCGGGAATCATCATGGTAGCTTGACGTTGTATTCATTCCGTCTGTTATTTTTTTTTTCTTTTTCAAGATAAGGATGCCTTAATGAACTGTAAATAGTGAGGACGATTTCCCTATACTTAGATTCGAAAGCTGTACGAATAAATCCAAGAATACTGTTCGCTCTTTCAACTGCTTTTGCGCACAGTTTACTATGCTTCAGGTCACTAGAGATTATCAAGCTCTAGTATTTTTCCTCAGTTACCTTTTGCAGTTGAACAGAATTAGAACTGCAGCTTACCATCTCGTTTTCACAACCAACATGTAGAACAACTTTGTTCTTATCGGTATTCATTTGCCATCAATGAGTCCTGTCTACCAGTTTGTCTACGTCGTTTTGAAGCTATAAAAGTTCAATTTCTGTGGAAGCTTTATTTTCAAGCTGAGAATTCTTAGTGAATTTTGATACCTCTCAACTTAATCCCATTATGAATGCCTGATATGTCAGATCGTCTATGCTGCAGACTTTCAGATTCATTAGTAGATTAATTTCCCAGCTTGCTATGGCCTGCGAATTTCGATATCGTACATTACAGCCATATCAGTATAACTGATATATATATATATATATATATATATATATATAT
>JAYMFT010185224.1:0-11973 GCA_038088735.1 Panulirus argus
CTCTCTCTCTCTCTCTCTCTCTCTCTCTCTCTCTCTCTCTCTCTCTCTCTCTCTCTCTCTCTCTCTCTCTCTCGTGCAGAAGGCTCCATGTTCCTGCCCTTGCTGGGTGGGGTGGGTGGATGGGGTGTACCCTGCCTGCTGCTAACATTAAGGGAACCCTGCCTTGTGGTCAAGCTAAGTGTCGGCCCGTGTTTGCCTGGGACCCCTGCCAGATTTTTTTTTCCTAGGATGAAGAAGGACATTTGGGTTTGTCGGTGTGGTGGTGGTGGGGGGGGGGGTTCCTGGGGAAGGTCACGTGTTTGGTTTATGCTTTTTTTTTTTTTCTTTCTTCCCCAAGGGAAGGTCATTGTGGGTCGTTCCTTGCATCTGTTGGTTTCATAAATGGTACTTCCCAGTTGGTATGGGCAGTGGCGGCACCTCCCTGTGGTACGGACGAATCAAGTTCATGTCATTCACCAAAGGTAGCGACTAGTTACCGTACTGGGAGTAAAATGCTGTTTATCTTATCGCACGGAACATCACGACGTGTCTTGCGTCAGGCCCGAGGCTGCGTTGCCCGGAGAAGCAGGATTTTAGCACCCACACCGCGGGGAGATTAAAGGACTTTAAATGCTTGCATATTATGTCGTCATTCCTTACCAGTCTTATTCGCTCGTGATTTACATGTTTAGAGGACTCGTCTGACAGTGAAGTATCTGTGCAGCGGGATGCGAGAGAGGTGCGTGAGGAGTGAGTGAGGGAGGGGAAGATGTGTGAGGAGTGAGGGAGGGAGACTCGGGGATTGAGTAAGGGGAGAGGAGGTGGTGGATGTTGGCGCGTTACACCTGCGGCGTGATAACCCTCGCTGGAGGGGTCGGGCCTGCTATCTATCGCAGTCTTGTGGCTGCCGACGTTATCGCCGGTCCCGTCTGTCACCCCGCCTCTGATGGGGTCAATACAACACACACACACTCTTCAGTTCTGGGTCAATACAACACACACACACACACACACACACACACACACACAGATAGAAAGACAGATAGATAGGACCTACCAAGTGTAGATAGATAGATAGTGGACACATAGATAGCTAGGACCTCTTCGGTATTGATAGACAGATACTTAGATGGATAGGACCTCATAGGTATGGATAGATAGATAGATAGACAGATAGATATCACCACCCAGGTATATACTCTGTACCTGTCCAGTAATGTATATTACATTAACGTGGCGAACGTGTGCCGTGTATTCAGCCTGGCAAGCTGTGTTCCTCTTTGATAGAGGTTTATAGACTGGGAGGGAAACGGTGTGATGGAGAATGCTTACACGAGGGGGGAACTGGTGTGATGGAGTGTGGTTATATGAGGCGAGGCAGTATGCTGGAATATACTGATGTGAGGGAAGCTAGTAGTATGATGGAAGGGGAAAGGAAGCTAGAATGAGTGAGTGAGTGTGAGGGTTCCTGAAACTCATAATAGAGACTTTGATCTCTCTCTCTCTCTCTCTCTCTCTCTCTCTCTCTCTCTCTCTCTCTCTCTTACTCTACCTGGTGTTGCAGGAGGCCAGCACGGTACAACGGATGCCTCAAAACAGTAATGTCTCACGCTAGAAGGTCGCTCTTGTCGAGACCTGGTTATAAGGAACACAAAATAAGCAAATCTTGTTTGTTACGTTCCTTTGAGCACTAGACGCTACGACTCCTGGGTATCGGCGGCGTGACCTTTGACTTGACCCTGGGGATGGAGGGCCTTACCGCCCTCTCCAAGGTGTATTGGACGTATTGAATTCGAGATGGGAACTGCCAGTTAGACATTTTGGTCTCGTTTGACCTTTTCACTCAATCGTAATTAACGAACTCCTCGTGTGGCTGGCTAGCAAATTTCCTTTAGACTTCCTTAAAACAAAAACGCGTTTTCGCTATCCATTTTCGGTTGAAGTGGGCAACACAGGGAGCATAGTATCACGTGACTCTTATCTTTTAATTACTTGAGAGGCTCGTGGCAACTACGACAATTTACACCGGCAAATCTTGATGTCTCTTCATTTGTCTTTTCTTCGTTCGACTGTTACTGTTGCTTGTCGTACCGTTCACCTGTCGCCAGGATAATAAACACATTTGACGTAAAACTACAAGAGGGAAAAATACATTGAATGGTCACTGTCGTAGAGAGGTTGGCTTAGGATGTGCTTTGTCTCATGTCTCCTCCGTCCGGATTGTAATGAGAGCAACACTTGTTGTTCACCGTGGACTTAGTACGCCCGCAGGCGAGAGCTGGTCTGTGTAGGGCACTCCCCCTCTTTGGCATAGACACGATAATGAGGTTGAGGGACACGAGGAACTGTTTATTATTAACTCCCAGGGGGGAAAAAAGATATCGCATGAACGCCCCACAAACGCGGTGGTGTCGCCCATGAACCACAGCGATGTGGACGATGTGCGTTGGTGGAAGTGGCGCGTCGTCGAGGATGTATGATGGAGCTGCCACAACCGCGGTGGCTATGATAGAGCAACTTCCTGTGTTGTGTATCTTGCCCCGCCCCTCCTCACCGCCGTCAGTACTGCCCCAGCGTTTAGCGACGGGCGTGGCGTTTGTGTGTCAGCGGACGAGGGGAGGTCCCCCTGCCTTCGGTGTAGGGTAGTGTGTTTGAGATGGTGGTGTAGAGAGGGGCGATCGTTGAGAGGAATGGTGATGGCGGTGGTGCTTGTGGCTGGGGGTTTAAGCACAACGGAAAAGCCTCACAGGACCAACTCAGGTGATTCTGACGGCTCTCTGATGTAGCGAAGGGACACCTGTGGAAGTCTGAAGACTCTCGTAGAATGATAGTGACCACCCTACGGGACTTGCGGTGGTAGTGAAGACGTTCGTATGGTGATGGTGTCAGGCGTTGATGGCGGTGTCGACCACCTCTGCGGCGATAGTGAAGACCGCCCAGCATTGTATATTCTGCAGGTGATAGTGAAGGTGTAACTTCCCTTTAAGACGCCTGGGTGGGTGGGTGGTGGGTTGGAGGGGTGTGTGGTGTGTGTGTGTGTTGAAGTGCGTGGCAGGGAGGAGGACGAGCGTGTCTACCACGGTGGACCCCGAGGGCTCCTTGTGTTATCAGGAATGTGACAGACAGGTCCCCTTTCCTCGTGCCGCTCCGGGCTGAAGCTCTCCCCCTCCTCCCGTCCTAGTACTGCAGTCGTTGCTGGAGACCTTACTACAGTAGTTGCTGCTGTGTGGTGAGGTGTCCCTCTGTTGCTGCGGGTGTTGTTCGTGCCCCAAGTTGGCGCAGATGTGTTGCTGCCGTAGGTGTTGTTGTGTTGTTGGCATAGTTGTTGCTGCTGCAGGTGTTGCCTTCTGTATAGGTGGTGTTGTCAGTACTGCAGGCGTTGGAGGAGGTGTTGCCATGGCAGATGTTGCTTTGCACTCGTTTGTAGGTGGAGGTGCAGGTGTCAGGGGGAAGGTGTAGGTGATGTGGAGAGTGCAGGTGTTAGGAACGGTGTTAATGGAGGTGCAGGTGTTGGTGAGGGTGATGGCCGTGGAGGTGTAGGTGTTAAGGAAGGCGTTAGAGTCTCTAGAAATGCAGGAAATATACTGTTGTGTGTTTCTGGATATCCGAGAGATATACTGTTATACTTCTGTAACCGTAGAGTATACTGCCATACGAGAGTCTGAATGAAGATGAAAAGTGAGCAGGAAATACAAAGTTGTGTACAGAGTGTAGTGTATAGAGGGTTGAGCACTTTCCAGTCCCCAGCGAAAAGAAATCACTTCACGTGGAATGTCTTCGAGTTTGGCTTTGATGAAGCGGAAGTAATCATTTTTGTCATGCATAATTCATTGATTGTAATGAGATTAGTAGAGCAATTACTTTGATGTGATCTGGATGCCCCCTTTTTTTTTTTTTTCTTCATCTTCTTCTTCTTCTTCTTGTCTGGGTAACTTAGCATAACTCACAAGGTCCACAGAAGGGTGATTATATTATTCATGCAGGACGAGAACATGCTAATTGCTCCTCTGTTTACAGACGGATGGGTAATTAGTCAGTTGTTTACAGGCTGCTTGTGATGCGTTTTACGAGAATAGATCAAAGTTCCCGCTTCGTAATGGGTGAAAAGTGGCCAACGACAGTGCGTGGGAAACGGTATCTGTAGGAGGAGCGGTAGTGTATTCTGCCCATGTAGTACGAGTCCATTTGTGTGAATGATATGCTTGTGTAAGAGTGCTTTTGTGCCTTTGTGTATTTCTCTTTGCGGTTGTGTGTGTGTGTGTGTGTGTGTGTGTGTGTGTGTGTGTGATTACCTCTATGTACAAGACAGGGGGGGCGTGGGGATTTTACACTCAATGGGGCCACATCCCTTGAGAAAATTCTCTACTATTATTGTAAGACAGACTAAGTATGATGTCCTCATTCACCGCCTCATAACTCAGTTTATTTCAGTGTGTGTGTATGAGAGAGAGAGAGAGAGAGAGAGAGAGAGAGAGAGAGAGAGAGAGAGAGAGAGTAAGAAAGTGGCAGATGACTCCTAAACTTTGGACAATAAAGAAAACATTGTCCGAGTGCCTCATTAGTTGTCTCTCATTATTCGGCTCTTTTACGTAAGGAAACAGCCAAATGGTTCTCACTCTTAACGAGACATTTGGATATATTTTTATGACTAAGAACCCCACACACAGCCACATTTGATTTCACGTTTCGTAATTCATCTGTAATGCAATCTAAATATGTCTTCTCTTTCCTGCCCTTTGATCGCATTTTCCATCATTCTTATAAAACTATCATCTTGCTTCTCCTTTTGTGTGCTTTATACCCAGAATTCTTCTCCTGTTTTCTTCTTCTCATGCTTCTTCTCAGCTGTGGACGAGTCAGCATGGCCGTATCCCTTAAAGATTTCACAGTCTGGACTTAATGTATGTGTTCATACCAGGGGCGGAAAATGTCCTAAACACTGCCGGGGGTGTGGGGAGGTGGTATCCGGGTCTCTCTCTCTCTGTCTCTCTCTCTCTCTCTCTCTCTCTCTCTCTCTCTCTCTCTGAGCCAATTAATTGACTTTGGTGCTAATTACGCTTAATAGTGTGTTGCTAGCTGCAAGGGTGGGGGTAGCACAGTACATGGTGGTAGTGTTGCTGGCTATGGGCATGGTAGTGCCATTTCCCTGCCAGTGGGTATGGTAGTGCCATTTTTTTTTTTTGATGTGAGCCATGGCAGTGGCACTGATGGTGACAGTTGTGCTGCTGCTGATAATGGGGGGGGGGAGGGGGGGAGGTGGTGATGGGATGGGGCCTCATGGTAGTAGAGTCCCGCATGGTGGTAGGTAGAGGGAGGGAGGGAGGGAGGGAGGGGATGGGGGCGTTGGGGCCCGCATGTGGGGGCGCGTTTCCCGTTACCTGTTGATTATTACCACCTGTGTTTACGTGCGAGCACCGGAGAGACGACCCGGGTCGGGTGCATATTTAGGGTTCTTGCCTTTACAGAAGCTGGCGGTGTTGTCACCGTGCGAGCCGTACCTCCGTTTCCTTGGACTGTATAGGAGCCTTCGCGCCTTGAGAGAATTGTTATCAAGGGTGTCGTTCTGTCGTGTGCGATGGTTTGTACTGTCGTTGAGGTTCGTGTCTTTGTGCGCAAGCGTCGGGCAGTCGTGACGAGGGGTCGTCCCGTCGTATTTAAGGGCCCCTCTTGCCGTCGTGTCCGAGGGTTGTGTCGTCGTTCTTTGAGGGGTCCTTCCGTTGTGTCCAGTGGTCGTTTCGTCGTGCGTGAGGGTCGCACCGTCGTTGCTTGAAGGCATTGAACGTTTGTGGGGAGGCTGGTCGATGGTGGTGAGTCTCTCGGTTGGTGGTGAGCGGAAGAAGTGTTTCTCGGAGTGGCCGACGAGACTGGTGAGGCGATTTGGGGAAGTTGGAGATGGCGTAGGAGGATCAGGGGGTCGGAGGTGATGGTGAGGGATGATGGAAGTGGTCTCTATGTCGGCGAATTGTCTTGCTTTGTTCCCCGTGATCACCACTTCGCGCATTTTCAACCACTTGACCCACCGCTCCTGCCTCCAGGGTTGGCGAACGCCCCCTTTCTCTCTATTAGATCTCAAATCAGGTGTTTCCACACTTATAGCAAGGTCCTGTTAAGTATCAATGCCGTATAAGTGCCGGTTTGCCATGCACACTTGTTTCAGAAATACTTATATATGCTTTCGGATATACAGAAAGATTGCATAATGGAAGAACACTAATTACATCGTTAGAAGTTTGATCTGGCCCGAACGGGCGAGCGATTGTTATACCCCCGTTGTTGTCGCATTGTTGTGGAATAGGCAGGTAATCATAGGTAAACAATCCTGCCTCCCGCACCAGAGGGGGGGGGGGGAGAAGAGGGGGAGACTGTGTTAAAAGGGGGGGGGGGCGGTCATGGAGGTGCCTGTTTCCTGCCCCTACCACCAGTTTGCGCCGCGCTCTGCAGCGATGAAGTGTCGCACGTCGGACGTCCGCGCTCTCGTGTTTCTTCCTGCGGAGGCCGTGGCTCCCGTGCCTTGCTGAGAACTTGTGTGTATGTGCGTGTGTGTTTGTCTTGCGTCCTTGGATGTCCTAGAGAATGCCTGCACGCCTGGAAGACCACCCCTCCACACCCCCACCCCCCTTACTCATTAGAAGGGTCAGGTCAGAGCAAGTGTTGATGGTGTAATGGAACACTGTGTTCCGGGCGTTGGTGTTGGTGATTGTGTTGGTCGCTGGACGCAGGGAGCAGCAACACAACGTTACTCGTGCGAACTTTGTGCGTCGTAGCTTCCACGTGTAAGGTTGACCCGGTTCCCCGCGAAGTCCTACTTAGAGCAAATGTCGGTTAACGATAATTGCGCGTTCGTTATACTTACAGATTACCCAATGATGCAATTGATCTGGCCTGACTGTTTACGCGCCTCAGTAGGTCGACTGTAGCCCAAACGAGCACTCTCGTAACGGGGACGCTTTCAAAGAACAGGTGATACAACGGTTTGTGCCGGGCTGATAAAACGAGGCGGGACTCTTAAAACAACGACGAAGAGGAGGGGGGTGGTGGGGAAGCTCAGTCTCGGCGTCATGTCTGGAGACGTGTTTTCTGGGGCGTTTGACTACGGGTCCCTGGTGAGGGGCCTGAGGTTGCCCATGGGCAGGTCGCTGGCCAACCTCAGGCACCGCGGCCACAACAAGGAGAAGCAGAGCAAGTCGCCGGACCTCGCCCACAACAGCCTCAACCGCCGCAAGAGTCTGAGTGTCTCCGACATATCCTCGTTCTCGGCGGGTCGGCCCGCCAGGCAGCTGGTGCCGGAGAACGACCTGGCTAGGCAGAGCAGGTCCGACCACTCGTCGCAGTCCAGCCTGCTGGGGAGCCAGGGCGGGAGGGCGGGGCGCTCCGTGGGGGGCAGCATCGGGGACCTCATGAACTCCGGGGAGTTCCGGCCCAAGGGCGGGAACTGGTCGCCCCGCACCTGCTCCCCCATCACCCTCTCGATGGTGAACGTCAGCGAACGCAAGAGTACAGAGTCGCTCCATCCGTGCCCTGCCTCGCCGTGTCCCTCCGCCATGTCCCAGCAGAGGCATCAGAACGCCCAGCACCGCCACCACTACCCCAGACACGATTCCTCCAGAAGCCCTTCGCTCGCCCAGAGCCTCGATGAGCCGGAGGGCATTCCTCTGGCGGCAGGCGAGGCCGCGTTGGTCGGTGATGGGGCGGAAGCGATGCAGCTGGGCGAGATGAACGGCCGGGACGGTATGGGGGCGATCCCCGGGTCACCCCAGGGTCGCAGGGGCGCCAGGACTGGGAGAAGCAGGGGCGCTGAGGATGCCACGCCCACCAGAAGCCGTCGCAGCCCCAACACTGGGGGCGGTAACACGAAGCCTCGCTACCTGGAACACAAGGTGACCATCGCCGTCGAGCCGCCCTACCACCACCACCACCACGCCCGGGAGTCACCCCCGGACGACTCCAGAGCCGACGACCCTCAGTACGACCCGGGTCCCGGGGAGCTGGCGAGTGTGAGGGCCAAGCCCCAGCTGGGGTGCTTTCCCGGTGAGGGTGAGAGCTTCCCGAAGGGGTATTCTAAAGGCATCAAGGACTCGAGGCCTCTCAAGAGGCACTGCAGGTTCGACGGGCTGAGGGACAGTAAGAAGATGAGCATGGTTGAGAGGACCCAGCTGTTGGCGCACCTTATCCAAGACCAGCATCAGCGATGCAACAGGGAGAATCCTCTCTTTGTGGTAAGCTGACACCTGCCTCCATCCTTTACTCTCTCTCTCTCTCTCTCTCTCTCTCTGTATTACCGTCTCATGCCAAACACCTGCGCTGATGTCAGATGTTTTTTGCCTCTTCGCGCCCCCCCATCACGCCCCAAGGATGGGTAGGATGTGTACGACGGTGCAACCCTTTTTGGGCATGATGACCTGACCTTCCACCCGACCGTTGTGCCCAGGAGGTCAAGCCAGCGACTCTTTCTCATTGCCTCATCCTCATGTTCGTCTCCACCAGTCACGTGCTCCTCCCTCGCAGCTTGCGTTAACTTTCCGTTCGGTTTTCTCCCTCGACTCTCCTCCTCACCCTCGCCGCCTCTGATCCCTCTTCCTCCAACCGTGTCCTCTCCTCCGTCCTTCTGATTGACCAGTATTCGGTAACTCCTTCCGAGTTCTGTTTTTCTGCCGGGTGTTATTACGTGATTATACGAACCAGCAAAACTCGGTGATGCTGATGAGAAAATTACATCCGCGAGTTCAGCAAATTGACCGGCCAGCCAATCGGGGCTTGATTCCTGTTTACCGAAGGGTTGGTGGAAGCCGGTCACGTTCAGGTTAGGTGAAGGAGTCCAGGTGAGCCAGCCAGGATCTGGGTTGTGTCGTTGTTGAGGACTTCCGGGGGACCCAACCAGTGGCGGCGCCCCACAAGCTCCTGTTTCGTGGGGGGGGGGGGAGTTACCGATCTGTCGATTTGACGACCCCTGTGTCACTTGAGGGCCGGAGGACATGACAGGGCAGGTCACGGGATGTCACGGGTCACTCGTAACCCCAGTAGCCTCTGGTTTATGTTATGCTAGACCATTTATTCATTTAAGTTGTATTTATTACCTACATGCACAGGACGGGAAAAGGACTGGACTCGACGCGGACAACGCACTCACGCTCGTCCGTAAACCAAATGCGCCAACCAGCTTAGCGCTCGCCTTCACAGATTACAAAATGTATGAGAGAATATCGCAAATGGTTGCCCACGTACTCTGGATATAATCTCTCTGCGGGCATTCGTATATGTAGGGAAGGTCATTTGATGGTTGTTAGTGTAAATGACTCTATAACACATCGATGCCTTGAGGTCTTTCCCCCATTTTCATTGCTGTCATTTCCCACGTATTCAGAGACAGACAAACTTTGATATGGTTTTGATTCTTGGTCGTGCACACTCACACAAGCGACCGTATAGACTTGATGGAACACCGTTAGTGACTGATAACGTAAAATGCAATGGGAACGGAACAGGTAACTGTTAAGCGTAGGTGGACTGGCAACGCAGCAGGTGAACTAGTCTGACAACAGACGAGTGGTGTACAAACAAGTGACTGGTGAATTAACGGGGGGTTGGGCCGATATAGCAACAGGTAACAGGCAACGCAACAGGTGACTGGTTACGTAACAAATGGACTAGTAAAGCAACAGGTGGCCTAGTAACGCAACAGGTGGCCTAGTAACGCAACAGGTGACTAGTGACGTAACAGACATCCTCTGTCGCATAACAGACATCATACATGGGAGAGTTGAAGAGGAAAGTCAAAATAACATTAAATTATGATAAGGTTTGAAAGCAGCAGAATTATAAATGAATATAGCACGTGAAGAAATATTAAATCTTAATATATATATATATATATATATATATATATATATATATAGTTGAGTCAAGAGATTGTGGATGATTTTGAGGGAAAACATTATATAAAAGTTTTATGGGTATATATGGGTTAAGGCTTAAAGCTTCATGTAACAGAAAACGTTTTTTTTTTCTTTGATATATTTGAGGTGAAAACGGGAATAGAAAACGGGCGGGGACAAGCTGGGTGGGGGGAACCATGCTAGATGTGGTGTAGAGGAGAAAAGAGAAGACGTAAAAGAACACGATACAGGATAGGTATCGAGAGACAGACGGTAATGAAGATAAGAGACAGCGAAGCAGGAGGTTAAAAAACGCCTGCTGGAGGTGCAGTATGGGAAACTGTATTCATCATAACCTTACAATGAAATGTGCTTCTACGGTTTTTGATTAGAAATTTAGTCACGGGCATATATATATACCGTAATCGGCGACTAGACCTGATATTAAACCTAGTGCGCACGTGAGTTGCTTCGTCCGTACTGGTGGATGTGTTGGCAGGTCTGGACGAAGGACTGTCATCGTGGGCGGGTCTGACTGATGACTGTTATAAACATGGCCACCGGGGCTGCGGGAGAATGACGATAAAAGCAGGAGTTAGCTAAATGTTAGTCGTAGCTTGGAGGGGTCAGCGGGGAGAACAGAAGAGTGAGAGAAGAGTATTGTGCTTGGGAGAGATTGCTGCGGGGAGGATATGACAGTGAAAGAGACTGGGAGAGATTTTTTTTTTTTTTGAGATATAAACGAAGAATATTAAGGAAAACGAGAAGAGGCAGAGATGTAGAATGTGGGTAAAGAACGGGAAGACTAGGGCAGTGGAGATCAATAAGAGCGCGAGGGAATAAAGCCTTTTTCGCTCTGTACGTGGGGAGTAGGTGGTAAAAGTGGGGCGTGATGGTGGGTGTGTGTGCAGGTGGGAGGTATATGCTGTGTGTACAGGGTGAGACGGGGTGGGATGGGTGTGGGTGGGAGACGCCGGGGAGAGGAGGGGGAGGGGGTTGAAGGAGAGGTTGGGCAGGGGAGGCTAGCATCAGGTGTTTCGGTAATTGAAGTGTTAGATGATCTGGGGTCCGCTGGCGTGGCCTGGGGATTACCTTTAATTAAAGTTGTCTTTGTGAGAGAGAGAGAGAGAGAGAGAGAGAGAGAGAGAGATTATCCGCTCTTGCGCAGACTAATCTTGAAATAAATATATTTTAAATTTTTTATCGACCTCTTCCCCCTTCTTCCCCGTACAATCCCGTCGACCCTTTCGGGGTCATGTTAACGACCATTCGTTGGAACCACCCAGTCTAGTGCAAGTGGTACGTGGCTTGTGGTAGCCGTAGACTTTTCTTTTTTTTATTTTTTTCAATGTTTGTGTTGAGGTTGGGGCTGGCGAGACCGGAGACCTTTGATGCTTCGGCTGAAAGCCGGCCAGCAGTCACGCGAACTACTCCGCGCATTCCAAAACACCTGTGCGTGTGATTTTTAATCTTCACAACGCTTGTAGCATTCGTGTACATTTCCAGATCTGTTTTTGCTTTTCATGTTCTTCATTAGACACCCAGGAATCCCGTGTCAAATCACTCGCTGATTCTGAAACGCATAAGATCCTTCCCCATTTCAACAGTTTCAGAAACATGTGCACAGATATGTCTCCTTACCAGCCCCAGTTTCCCTAGGTTTCTCATCGTTATTGATATGAGGGTTGAAATGTCTTGTCGAGTTTGATCACTCGGTAATATTTTGATTTCATGAAGGGGCTGCTCGCACTCCATTACGAGTTCAGACAGTTTATAGAAACTTGGAGCATTGTACGGCAAAGTTTCACTAAACCGTCTCGACTCCTACTGAAGCGCGGTTGACCCTCCATTCGTATGATTCCACTCGCATTTAAGCAGTAATTGAAGGGCCGCGCTCTTGCTCAAATTTCACAGTAGCCCACTGAATAAAAAGGCTGGCGACTCTGCCGTAAAGGATTTTCTTATTGCCAATAGCTTCCAGCGTAGAGCGTTTGTCTAAAAAATACTCGTGTTTAAAAGTTTGAAGGGTTTGGCTTGCGCTTTGAACCTTCATGTTGCCTTGATTGGTTTATGTTTGACTGTTGATAAAGGATTCTGTTAATAGACGTCACCTGTATATATA
>JAYMFT010185235.1:0-11972 GCA_038088735.1 Panulirus argus
GAAGAGCTAAAGAGAGACAAAAATGGAAAGAAAATAAGAGAGATGAAGATCGATGGCGAAGAGGAAATTCCCAAAGAGCAGACGGGTTGGAGGCGTTGCTCAAGAAGAGGAAGAAATGGATGAAGATTGGGGTTCTGGGAAATATCGCGTTCCTATACTAAAGTACAAAAAAGCTGACAAACAGATTTCAGGTGAAAACGCAAAGAAATAGAGAAAATAAAGACAGGAAGTGAATCTATTAGTTTCGGGACTAACTATATACCTCAGGCCGGAGCACAGCCTATTATGATATTTCATATATAGATTAACATAGGGGAGGGTTTTTGCGAGTTACACAAAAAGTAGTTATACACTAATGAATTTATCTACTTTCTGTTTGACATTAATTCTACTTTTCTTGGAATGTTATCATTATCATCTTGGTGCCAGGGAAAAAAAGAAGAAGGCATTAACGCTATGACGTCATTGTTTAGTTCCTCCACCTTGCGCTCAGGAAAGATCGCCATGCCCACTAGGTGTTGTGGTTAGCTAAGTGTTCCCTGTCCCTTGCAGGCGACTCTAAATCGGTTCCATTTACTTGGCAGTGACGAGAGACCATGTGCAACGTTCAGAAGCGAGTGAAGTGAACCTGCACAACTCGAGAGAAGTGGAGGAAGTTCGGGAGAGGAAAAATATCTTGTTAGTTACTGCCGTCTCCCAGTCACTTCCATCATGCACACAGAGCAGAGATTAGTCGGTAAAAAGCTGTCTAAGGCAGTCTTGGAGCTGAAGGTAAGTAAATCCATTCGTTTTAGCTGAAATCTCAGAGCATAGACCATACACGGGACGCGTCACCTAATCTGACCTTAGACAACACGGGGCCAAGGCCTACCCCCAGAGAACACTCGCTTCACACAAGAATGTGTGTAAAGAGAACACCACAGGCCGGTATATACCCTTAGTATAACCCTCACATTACATACCGGACTCTTAACTAATGTTTTCTTGCAGTACAAGTTGCCCTGTGGGGCTTCTGTCCTCTAAGCTTAAAATAGAAATGTGCCGAAATGTATCAGAGTAACTGTGTATGCAGTCCAGAATGTTCAATTTAGTTGGTATAACAAGGAAAATAGATTGATAATCAGTGAGAAAAAGAAACGATACTGTGGTAGTGCTCACACCTGATCGGTCGTAGTAAACACAAAAGTGCAGTTTAGATATACGAGGAATAGCTTTCTTTGGATACAGCTCAGATCCATGTATGAAACACTGTATATTTCATTAGTTACTAAAAACATGAGGACACAAAATTTCTCTTGAGCGCTTCATCATTCTGCTCATAAACCCATGAGTTTTCCATTTACAGTTTTTTGTGGGTATTATCACAGTTATGGACATCTAGCTAGGTTTGTTAGGTTAGGTATGTTAAGTTAGTTTTGGTTTGGTTAAAACAAAGATATGTTGATTTTTTATTCCTTCTGAACAATCCTGACTTTCATTTCTGATACAAATTACTATTTTTTTGTGACTTTTCCCCAGCCGAAATCCTGGTTCCCACCATGGGTTCCCCATTATCATTATATGAAGGGGGTATATCTCAAAAGGTAGTGATTTGTTGTAGAAATGAAGGTCAAAACCATCTAAAACACACCAAACACCAATGATAAAACATAATTTGAACTTCCAAACAGTTGGATGTCCGAAACGGTAGTTTTACCTTTTTGCGATTGCCTCTTTACCCATTCTCCTTGGTAATTCTTTCAGAGGAAAGTCAGAGTGATGGTATTCTTATTAAACTCTGAACTCCATCAAATACCACCAAAGTTTATTAGTATTGCAGAAGAGTTGATGAAATACTCCTATAATACTGTTAAAGACTTACTTGGCTAATGGAAGTTATGTCTGTATCAGCAATTTATTACTTTTCTGTATGTATTTTTATGTGTGTGTTTCACAGTCTCCAACCCAGTGATGTGACACCACGCTTCCTGGTCAGTTAAAAGAATAGTGTTTATAGGTATATATATTTTTTCATACAAATTCACCCATTTCCTGCCTTAGCGAGGTAGTGTTAACAACAAAGGACTGAGCTGTAGAGGGAAAATCCTCACTTGGCCCCCTTCTCTGTTCCTTCTTTTGGAAAAGTAAAAACAGGAGGGGAGGATTTCCAGCTTAAGTGAGGATTTTCCTTTTAATGCTCCGTCATCTGTTCTTAACACTACCATGCTAATGCGGGAAATGGCGAATATGTGTGAAAAAAATATATATACCTATAAACACTAATTCTTTAATAGACCAGAAAGTGTGGCATCACACCACTGGGTTGCAAAAGTAAAAACTGAAGGGAAGGATTTCCAGCCCCCCTTTCTCACATGCCTTTTAGTCACCTTCTGCAACATGCAGGGAATCCATGGGAAGTATTCTTTCTCCCCTGTCGCCAGGGATATATATTATATGGATGGTTGAAGAGAGTTGACACCTGACAGAGAAGAAAGGTAGCAGCACCTACACAAAACTAGGCTAATGTTGTGTACTTCATTATGTTGAGGATATGGTTATGCCTAATGAGTCAATGTAAATATAAGAATTGTTGTATCATGAAATTTGATAGGGGGAAATGAGTGAAATTTAGGAAGATATAGATAGGAATAAAAAAAAAAAAGCTATGCACTATTTGCAATTTAATCTCAAATCAATTCTTTTTCCAGTTCATGAAGAAAAGTAAAGAAAAGGCCCAGCTGCAAGAGGAAAATGAAGAACGGCAGAATCTGTACCAAGATCAGTTGTCATCACTGCATGAAGGAGCGTAAGTTGAAGATGGCATGAGTTCCTCATGAAACATATCTTAGTGCTTTGGTAAATATCTCAAATATGGCAGCCTTGGGGGATGAGCAGTTGTTGAAACACGAATATTGCCAAGGGGACCGGATAGCAGCTTGAAAAAGTAACAACTGGTGGTTTAGTGTATTCTTAATGTATAAGCATATATAGAGATAGGTGTTGTCCAGAGCACTGACAAGAAAGAGTAATTTAAACATGCCAAGGGAGTGTAGGTTCTGATAGATGTATGACCAGTGGAATTGTGTTTTAGACTGGGTTATGGGCATATGTTTAATGCCTGTTGAATCATTTTTCATGTTTAAATTTTTTGTAGAAGATGTGTTTGTTGGGATGGTGATCTATGATCATATAAAGGATGCTGAAGTTTAAGGCAGGGAAGTCTTCTTTTTTTCTGCCTAGGGGTTGTTTGATAGTTATATAGAGTGGTTTGGATTAGAATGGTCACATGCTTTTGCAAAGAATTGAGTGCTGAGCATATTGAGTTGGAATTGTATTAGGAAAATCTGTTTCATTGTGTGGGTGTTGACTGTTTATGCTTACTAGGTGGTGAATGATTGTTCTGAATGCTTTTGTGTTTTATTTTCAGATTTCTTGTATTATCTCTCAACAGGATGGCTGGCCCGGCAGATGAGGTTTTGTTTGGGGTGAAGTGGAGGAAGGAATTTTTAGATGATAGTAAGGACTCTTTTCCTTGCCCACATATAATACCATTAAGTGTTGTGAGGGCATTTAGTTTGTTGCTTTTCTGTCAGTGTTTATAATGTGCATCTAATGCCCAGAATATTTAGAAGTTTTATCGAGTGGCAGTGATTGGCCATTCACAGTGATGGTAAAATACAGGTTGGATTTGTCTGTTTGGGGTTAGAAGGGTAATTGAAAATTTCTCTGGAGATACAGGTATTCTTTTCTCAGCAGTGTTCCAATTGTGTGATTTAGAATTACATGTTTGTTGTTGTTTCTCAGGGTGCCATTGTGTGCCTGTAAGGTCATTTAGATGTGAAGACCTTCATTTTTTTGGTCTGCAGGAGATGATTGAAGGTCATATTAGGAAAGGATGTAAAAGGGACTGAGAGAGAACTGGTCTTTAAGGAGCTCCATTGTAGATCTTAAGGGATTAAGAGGTTATACCATAATTGTATAATCCCAGGACCCCCATATTTGAGGCTCCAGCACCTTCAAGGCCATATTATAATCAGTAGCTGGAAATGGTGGTTTCTTTGGAGTGAGAAGTTCCTAAACAAGATTGTGCTCTTTTTTGTCCTTTGTTGATGATATAAGTTTACTGAAGGTAACTTTTCTCTTTGGGGTTAACCATATACATGCTAATTTCAATAGTGCATGTACTGTATTAAAGAAAATAAAGGAAAAAACTTGCCAAACCTTTCTCTTTAGAGTCCTGTTTTTCTCTGCTTTTCAACAGAATGATCTTACAGTCTGTGAATGATATTGTAAATTGTATTTATTTATATTTTTTTCAGCACAGTTCTCTTTAATGTGTTCTTGACTAATACGTGCATTAGAAATGAATAGCATAGTAAGAAAAATGATAGAAAAAAATGGGTCATGCTTTCACAGAGAGGCTACTGAGTATTTGGCTTGAAACATTGATATTTCATGGTCTGGTACAATGTATTTTTTCTATACTTTTACTGCACAGTTCTTGTCAGTAGCATTTTAACTTGCTGAGTACCACAAAGAACAGTACAGCTGTCAGTTAGAGGGAACTGGTCTTTTAATCAGTGAATGATATTGTTAATTGTATTTGCTTTGAGTGATACTTCATGTATTTTTGGCTTATGGTCCTTAACCCCCATATACATAGAATCTAAGGTCACATTATGACTCAAATTGTTTTAGTGCAAGCATTCTTGTTACCTGTGTCACTCTGTATCCTGACCCATCTGTATTTGTGTGTATGTGTTGCCAGACTTTGCCTTCTTAAGGTTACACTGCAAGTAAAGAGTCACCTTTGGCAATGCCTTGTCATTGTCAGCTGATGAAGTAGAGCACAGTCTCATCGACAAACTTGGTGCTTTAAAGAAGTCCATCCTGCACTTGCTACTGACTGTAGTGCATGAGCTTCTGGAAAAGGGGTCCTGCATAGGCCCTAGGAGAGATGTTGTATATGGTGGATAATGTGCTGTCAGTGGGCTGGACCAAGGGATATGAAGTGGTCAGGGGAAACCATGGAGAGGCTTGGGGGCTGGACCAAGGGATATGAAGTGGTCAGGGGAAACCATGGAGAGGCTTGTGGGGTCTTGCTGTAGGTAGGGGGCTCTAATTTTGGTGCATTTCATTTGATAGCTAAAGAGTGAATGTTAGCAAATTGGGCCATTTTTCCTCTGTTCCTGGTGCTATCTTCATATGTAGGAAATGTTGAGCAAGTGAAAACATCAAATACTGCTCAAGTGCCTTGCAATCTTTCAACATAGACATACACATACATCACTAGAGTTTATTAAATATGGTCCTGCCCAATGGATGTGGGTGGCTGCCTTATCTCTGTGGGAGCCCCATAAAAATAGAAAGGACTCGTAGGGCAGGAAGTAAATGAGTCAGTATATAAACAGCAATATATTTACATTGATTTCTTGGATGGGCATTTCTTACATTTCTTTTTTTTTAAGCATAGTCATTCAGTGCTTTTAAGTTCTGTATTAATCCTAAATATTTTTCATCCCATTTCTTTTACATTATTTGATCATATTCACCTTTCTAGTAGTATTTTCTTATGTTTCATTTTTTTGTGTAATCAGCACTGCATATACTTATACATGAAGGTTTATTGTCACAGATGAAACATTTCATATAGTCAACACAAGAAATCTTTTTATCATGTGTGTTAGCTGTTGTAATTGATCATTTGTGCTTTCACAGATTTAATATATGATTTTTCTGAAATTTGGAATACTAAAAGAATGTCTGACTCTATGAAAGTATACGAGAAGAAAGTTGAAATGAAGATACATAATGAAAGATGGAAGGCAGAGTAAATATTTGAATAAGATTAGAGAGATTTTTTTAAGTGAATTTATGTTCAGCTCATGGAAGGCCACCTGAACTATATTATGCCAAACTGGGATTAACCTATAATCTAGTCAGCAATCATTATTGTTGTTACATATTATTTTTGACAAATCTTTAACAAAGAGTAAACTGTAACCATAATATTATTTACAGAGATAGAATTGTGATGGTTAATTCGTACTATGACTGCATGGACTTCTTGCCCTGCCGACTTTCCTTTGGCGGAATGGATGTCGATGTTGAAAAATTAAATGAAGATAAATTAATTGGAATGTACAAGGTCACAAAGTAAGTTTTAGCTCCTCGTTTAATACTGCTTTTGTATGTCAGTATCAAAATGTTTTCTGTAATTGTTTTTAACATTTATTTTGTATTCTTGTATTCGTCTAAATAATTGACACCCTGAGAAATTTTACCGTGGTATGCAAGTCAGTCCTACTTTCAATAACAAAACATAAATATTGATGAGATTTATTTCAGTGTTTGGACACCACAGGTAGATAGACTGTCATAAGTTTATATATATTCAGAGTGGTTGATGTTAGAGTATTTAGTTTTCAGTTAATGCTAATAGATTTCATAGGTTAGGTTATTATGAATAGTGATGTGCCGGTATGATAATTTTTTCAGTAGTAGCCAAAAGCTACCCTGGGTTTGAAATAATCCTTGGGCCATTGGTTGCCAGTGATGAATATAATAGGTTGCATGGTATGGAGTGCTTGTACATTTCCAAAACATCTTTCTTTTATCACATGTGTCAGTGTTTCCCATGTTAGCAACATAACTTCAGTAACAGATAAATAAGCTTTAGAGGAGAAAATCTTCTATTAGCTGCTTCCTCTGTTCCTTCTTTTGGAAAGTAATGCAGAAAGGGAGGAATTCCAGCCCTCCACTGCTGCCCTTCTTATTTATCTTGTATGACGTAGGTTTTCTTTCTCCTCTAAACTTAGGGACATAAGTGTAAAAATATATTTTATTTATAGTGAAAAACTGGGATAAACGCCCACAATCACTTATTGAGGACAAGAAAAGTGAGTAACACATGCAGTTTCTGATGACAAGAGGCAGGTAACCTCTTCCAACAACAGAAAATGTGAACTCAGATGCACCACCTCACATACACCACAAGTAAAAGGAGAATAATGCCACAAATATTGGAAATAAAAAAATTAAAACATATATCAATAATAGCAATAATGATAATTAGATAATAAGATCAGTGTATCACTGGTTTGCTGTCAGTCTGGTAACAATATTGAGGTGTGAGTAGCATAGCTAACACATGGACATCCACTTATCCTTTGAAAGTCAAGAATTCTCAAATAGATCATTACTTAAGGTGACTGCTAATGTAAACTCCTATATATGACAGAATAAATACCAGATATTGTTTACAATATGATTGGATAACAGATTGGCTTTGAAGCCCCTATAAATCTTGAAATTAATGACAAAATGTGAATTTTGCTGACATTTAACCAAATTTGTATAAATGTAAATTTTAATCACTAGTCTGTAACAACTAAATTCTTTTGCCAGCTTCTCATCATGGTTCAAGGATGCATCACTATATTTGTTTAAGATTTTCAAAATAAGAACAGTAACTGTCATTTTTAATGGAGCATAATTTGATATATTCTGTGTTCACTCATACAAATTGCCTTTGAGAATATGGTGCAAAATTAAAAAACTTATTTTGATGTTATAGATAACAAAAATACTAGAAACAAGGAGTCCATATATAGAGGTAAAAGAGTGCCATGCCGTATCCTCACAAATACAACTTTTCGCATCATACGGTACTCTAAATGTCAAGTTTGGTTGCATTTCTTGGATTGCTCTGATATTTCTTTTTGACAATATTCCTTGTTTTACCTCCACATTGTCCCTGAGCTTTATTACCCATCTGTGAGTATATGTTTTGTGTGGATGCTTCATGTATGATACTTTTATAGCAAGTGAAATTATTACATTGATAAGATTTTCATGTTTCCACAGATTAACATGTCCACATAAAGTTCACATTTACAAAAATAACTATATAGTTTTATTGTTATTGAAGATTTACTTAATGGGGAAATAAAAGTCCACATGTTATGGTTTATTCAGTCCACTATCATGTCCTTGTAGCAGTATTGACACTTGTTCCCAGATTTTGATCATAATTCAGCTTCTTTGTCCCAAGGTTATCAGAGAGAGACAGAGCATAATTATGTAGTGTTGTGTCAATCCTTCATCCATGTCTTTCATTTCCAACCATTTTATGTCATTTTTTACTTTTTTACACAATATGGAGTCTATCTAAGAGACTTAATTTTGTGGTTTTGCTTGCATATATGATTCAGATCCTGCCTTCAGTTTTTTGAGCTTCTCAATAAGCATGATAAATTCATATTTATACTGATTGATGGTTAACATGAAGGTATTCTAATGTGAAACTTATACCTCCAGGACCTCACCACCAGAAATAGTCACCCAGATGGATACTGATGTGACAGCAGAGGAAATGGCTGAGTGTTATCAACCTACCAGTAAATACAGAAAGAGGAAGAGTGACCATTTAGATGATTATAATACAGAAAGCAAGAGAGATGGCAGTAACTTTTGTGATGTTGCTGATGAGAAGACTTTCAATTGTAACAGCAGTGAAAAAAATGACGAGAGTGTTATTGCTGAGAGGACTTCCAGCAGTAGTGGCAGCAAAAGGAATTATGAGAGTGGCCGCGGCCAAGGGAAATCATTGGGAAAAACTCGAGGAACAAGACCCATTTTTCTGGGGAATAGTCAAGGGAGAGGTGCATTTAGGAACAAAGACAGAGGTAGGGGCAACTTCATGGGTAAGGGTAGAGGCGGTAGAGGTAGAGGCAACTTCAGGGGTAAAGACAGAGGCAGTAATTCTGGCAGCAGCAACTTCCAGGGCAATGATAAGGGAAGAAACAGCTTTAAGGGCATTGATCAAAGCAGAGGCACTTCTATGAGCTCAGATCAAAGCAAAGGAAACTTCAGGGAAAGTATTCAGGGGAAAAAGATGAATCTTTTCAAGGATGATGACATAGATAATAGACACAATTTCCAAAAGAAAAATAAGAAATTCAAGTTTATGAAACCACAAGAATAATGTCATATCTCTAAAGAAATGAGTGAGTGTGAGTGAATGTGCCCTTTTTTCGTCTGTTTCCTGGTGCTACCTCTCTGCCGCAGGGTATGGCGATGTTATTTCCTGTGGTACGGGGTAGCACCAGGATTGGATGGAGGGAGCAAGTATGAATATGTACATGTGTATGTATATGTATATATATTTTTTTCATATATTGAAGGCTCCAGTCACATCAAGGCCAGGCTCTAATTGAAATATATTGTGCATATATGCATGTATGAGTGGATGGATCTTTCTTCGTCTGTTTCTTGGCGTTACCTCGTTGACGCGGGAAACAGCAGTCAAGTATAATAAATGAAAAAATATTTAATAGTTAACTGTTGGTTTATATATAGTACTATGTATTACAGTCACAGAGTTCTTTATTTTGTATTTTTGACAAAAAAATTTTTTACACTGCCTATAGGCTGTCAGTTGTCTGTAGGTAATCATTTCTGTATCATTTGTTATTAGATAAATTGTATGCAGTCCATACATTTGTAATGATGGAAGTGGTGGTTTGAGTTTTGAGGATACCTTTTTATGACTGATATATTCGTGTTTTATTTGCGACTGATTTATTCCTTTATTTTATTAACAGTACTCTGTGTTCACTGTAAGGTTGAAAGTGGGTGTGACAGAGAAATACAAAATCTCTATCTTTGAAACAAGCCTGCAGTAGCATATCTACAGATATAATGACATCCAGTAATACATAAGTAAAATAATCAGTGCAAAACCTTTATGCTTATATTTTCTTAAGATTACTACCAACACTATCACAGTTTTGTTAAAGTACAAAGTGTCACAATCTTTTTGAAAGAGAAAAGGGAGATGTATGGGTGGTACTTAACAGCAAAGGAGTGCGAGTGTGTGGAAGGAAGAGAATACATGGGATCACTGGTGATGAAGGAAAATGGGGAAGTGGTAACAGGCAGAGATGAGATGAAGTGTGTACTTTGAAGAATTATTGAATGTTTGATGACTGGGTGACGGATATACAGTGTTTGGGTTGGGGAAGTGTGCGAAGTGTCATTCTCATTTAAACCACCCATCACTTATAGCTGGTCTCTTGCATCAAAACTGCTGACACATATACACACTTATTTGCTCCTAAAACACTTGCCTTTCATCTTTCTTCTCATGGCCAGTTGCATAGAGCAATAATAATTACCCATCTCTTGCAGTCCACTTTCATTGTTACCCACATCAGTTTTGAGCTCACTTCCTTACACTCCTTCACACTTTGCCACACCTGCTTTGTGAGTAGTGATACCTCTTCCCATTAGCTTTTGCCCCTGTAACAACCCCAGACTTTACCTGGAAGACATTCCATAGCCATTCTTCCCCTTACTCTTAAACTTTGTTTCACTCAGATCATTTTATCAGTACCTCCATTTTTCTCATTTTTATATCCACATATTGAGACACCCAACCCTAGCTTTCAAGGAGGATGAACACTCCTTTTATGGCTCCTGTTCTTATCTATTAATCTAAATCTCTAATGCCCATTCCCTTTGGGAACTCCCATCAAGGGGGTGGCCACAGTCTCCACTTATCCGTCCTTACATGCCTCCCTTGCATACACCATTCCATCTGTTCACTCCCCATTTCTATCCCTTTAGTAGTTTTTCCCTCTATTTCTACAAGTGGTCTTCCTCTTACACCAACCCCTTTAATCGCACTATCATATAGTCTTCTCTTAAACTCCCCATCTTGCATTCTTTACACATGCCTAAACCACATCAAAGTATTAGTTTTCACCTCTTCCACTCCACAATTCCTTCCCTTTGCATTCCCAGCCATATAAAATCTCTTTTACACCCCCTTATTACTTTCTTTGTTCTGTGTAGTTGTACCATGTGCTCCTTTCATTTTAATAATTTCCACAGCTTGGATTCTTGACCTGTTAAATCTTTTAGAAAGCAAAATACAAAAAGTGGTTGGTTTCCAACCCCTCTTAGTTACCATCTATGACACAATAAAAAAAATGTATCTAATAAAAATATATCTATTGTATGTTTTTTCATACATATTCGCCATTTCCCGCATTAGTAAGGTAGCATCAAGAACATAGGACTGAGCCTCAGAGGGAAAATCCTCACTTGGCCCCCTTCTCTGTTCCTTCTTTTGGAAAAGTAAAAACAGGAGGGGAGGATTTCCAGCCCTCCATTCCCTCCCCTTTACGTCGCCTTTTACGACACACAGGGAATACATGGGAAGTATTCTTTCTCCCCTATCCTCAGGGATACTGTTAAAAATCATGTTTTATTTTATAAGAGTGGTGGATGAATGGAAGAAAAATGAAAAAAGAGAGAATAAATTTAAGCAGCACACAGACATATACAAAGTTGTATGACAGATGAGAACATTCAAGCGATGGGGCCCCAGAAATGTAAAACTCCCTCACTATAATGAACAAATAGATGATGACAAATACATAATTATTTACCTGAAACAAAGATTTCGTAACCCTGAAGGTGAGCAAAAAATTGATGTCATTTAGGTATGTATCCCAACAGGGGTGAAGCAACAACTGACTACCACGAGGTTTCCGGGGTTTGCCAAGCTGAAAGAAAAGACAAGCTGTTATGGACTACTCAGAATTACCCAAATAAATAACAGGACATATTCTAGTAAAATCTTGATCTATTATGCTTTTCTGTTTTGCTTAAGCTTAATTTCCCAACATCACATACAATCAATTTTACTAATAAGCAAATACATGAAGGGCAACACCCATCCCATGGTATACCAGCCAGCAGAGTTAAAGCTGAGGATCCTAACTTTATTGACATTAAGGTTCAGTAAAAGTTCATATGATTAAGAATGTAAGCATCATGCCTGCAGCTGCCAACAATTACAAAATCTTTAAGGATCTATACGACTGGGTGGAATGTCAGAGAAATATTTTTATTTTTTTATTTTATTATACTTGATCGCTGTTTCCCGCGTCAGCGAGGTAGCGCCAGGAAACAGACGAAGAAAA
>JAYMFT010185246.1:0-11972 GCA_038088735.1 Panulirus argus
CCCCTGAGATAATATATATATATATATATATATATATATGTGTGTGTGTGTGTGTGTGTATCTTAGTGTAAGCTGGGAGCATATAGTAATATTTAGTTATTAATCTTCTTCCTTATGTTCTCTAATTTTCTAAATATCACTTTGCCATTAGGTGGGTGCTCAAACACTTGTTGTCTATAATTATCCATTATATTTCAATAAAATTTTCCCTTTCACAGAGACATCATCAGGAATCTACAAAAAAGAGAAAAAAACAGCGTCACAAAACTTGCATATGAAATGTAAAACGCAAACAAAATGTATTTTAGAAGCACACGGAAAAAACAAAGTAGCACATAAAAAGTAAGGGGAAACACTAAAAGCGATGCAAATATACGGTATCGTGAAGGGTAGTATGAGTTACAATCTAAATACAAAATATGGAAACAGAAATACAGAAAACCTACAGTTTAGGAAGCACAGAGGAACAATATCAAACGAAGTTAGAATACAGACATTCCTTCACTAAATAGATACCCCTCATCTGATAATGGAAAAATATGCTACCAGTAACGTCACTGAATCTGTCTTAATTGCTAATACTAAGAACTTTAATTCGTCCCCAGGAAACTTTAAAAACTCATCCTATTATTCAACCAAATCATCATGAAAGAATCATCAAGAAACGATAACATAAGAAAATGATAATAGTGATAATGATAATGATAATGATATTAATGATGAAATAATAAGAATGATAATTATAATGATATTTACAACGATTATAACAGGAATAATACTAATACAAGTAATAATAACACTAACAATGACAACCACAACAATAGTAATAGTGATAATGATGTTAATATACTTAGTTGCTTTTATCTTCTAAGTATTGAAGAAATAAACGAGGGTCTCATTTGCATAAGATAATAATGTTAATGATAATAATGATAAGATGCCACTCCGGTTCATAATGGGACGCCGACATATCATCCATGTGAATAATGTATGAGTCCTACATTAGATCTAGATTAGAGTCTGAATTACATATGTGTCCTTTAACGAGCCATGTATTTTTAAGAAGGCTGGACGCACGAGTGGTGGTGGCTGCGGCCTGTGGTCGCTTCTTGCTCCAAAATTAAACGTGTGAAAGTGGAAGGAAGTGTGTGGCACCCCCATCCTCATTATTGGCTGCTCCCTTCTGGTTACGGACTTGGGGCGACTAGGAAGCCTCCTATCATTAGGCTTTATTTTTTTCTTTTGCTTTGAAATACATATAGAATACAGGGGATATTTAGAAAATATCCGTTCATGATTTACGTCGTCCAGTGTTTTAGATGCTTTGATTATTAGTTAATTGGTTAACGAGATCCAACATCCTCATGTGGACGTGCGGTCGCTACAACATCCTCAGCAGTGTTCAGGTAATTAAACTTCAGGAGGTCCATGTCGTCCTATGAGAATTGCTAGATTAGCTCTGAGGGTGAGAAGGATGTTGACGCTTCCACCGTGGGGACTGTCGTAAGAGCCTGATTTTTTTTTCTGCTTGGCAGCAAACAGAAAAAGGGAAGGTAATTGGCTGAATTCGTGTTGATGAACACAAGCCTTGAGCTGCTGGGGTGAATCTGTAATGAGCTAGTTGCACCGTAAATGAGAGTTAGATGGGGATTGCATTTTAATGATATGTCGGGGTTAAACTCCAAATAATGTCTCTCTGTAGACAGTATTGTGTGCTGTGAGTGAGCCATATTTCTCCCAGCTTCGGCCCGTAGTTTTCATAAAGTTCTGGATTTGAGTCAGCCATAGATTGTATTGATAGTGTCGCAACTGTTGGGGCCCGCAGGGAGTAAACCTCTAGTGGAGTTTATTGAAACGAGTTTCTTGCGTGTTTCGGAGAGGTTAAGATTTCTGTTGTTATTTTTGCCAGAGAGGATTCCCAAACTGGTTTAAGGCCTACCAACTTTTGATGTTTGGCAGGGGGATATACACCGCGGGATTTCATCCAAAGTTCTGAATGCCAGCTACGTGAAAATGCTCTTGGAGTCAAAGGTTAATGGACCGTCTGGAACGCTGACCACTTGGATATCCCATGTTTTTCTTTTTCCATTTCTATTGGCTGTCGTAAGGCAGGGGTTTCCCCGCACACGTAGCTCCCACCTGAACTGGAAATCTTGGTGGGATAAGCATTCAAGGGCTGAGAGGCTCTCCCTCTAGGTAACCGTTCAGCAGCTTAGATTCAGTTAATGACTCTGAAAACAGTAGTATATGTCATGCTTCCAAAATGTCTTGTCGACCAGTGAGACGGCGTTCTCATAGTGCGTTTGGCCCGGTTAGGTGAGCCAAGTGGTTGTAAGATCTCTTATCGAAGTTGTTTTACATCAAGTAAACAGGTTTGGGTCTGGGGTTGTGTCTGTCACTCAGGCAGGGAAATAATGGCGAAATAGGTTAAGCTAACATAACATACCCCACTCGCTCGAGAGCCAGAACCAGGCCGGAAGCAGCAGCAGATCAGCAGCAATGTAAACTTGAAAGTTGTCTTATAACTTCACCATGACCCAAAGTCAGGACAGTTTTGTAGGATTTGAAGAAAAACTTTTTACTCTCCAAAAGCATTTAGTACCTACCAAGCGAGCCATGGTATATAGTTCCTCGAGAGCCGTGTGACATGCTGTTGGCATTATGGTGACCACCAACAAGACTAACTCGATCGAGGGGACCACTCACCGGACAATTTGCCTACCTCGACAGTCGAGAGCCCTGCACTGCAGGTTTCCCTGAATTCCGACGCCAACCCGTGCTGAAGCCGCTGCAGTCCCTTTAGAATTTTCATCAGTCGGGAAAGCTTATACCTTGCCTCTGGATCTCCAGCCATTAAAACGCAACATGGGGAAGAGAACCTCCCGAGGAATCTCGATTTTAACATTTTAGACTTTTTGTTAAGGTCATGAAACATACAGAGATGACCAGAGACGAAAAATGTGCGTGTTATCTTTACATGATCCCGTTCAATATCCGCATCGCTTATGTCGACTATAAAGACAGAGATTCTGAATTGTATAGACAGTAAGACAAACGTTAGGAGACGCAAGGGAATGCGATCTTCGAAACCGAATAGCATTCATTAGTCATATCACGCTACACTGAGAGTAGGTCAAGTACTTATCCAACAAGCCGACATTAACAAATAAGAGACTGAAAAGCATACCATTTTTGACAAAAGTTGTTCGGTTGGCTGCTCGACACAAGAGAGAGAATTCATAGGGTGCCACAAAATTTCCCTCAACGTCTAAATCTAGACTAGTTACAAAACAGTGGCTTCATCTAAGGTACTGTGTCGCCCTGTGCCAGAGCTCTCTAATTCAATACACCACTCTTAAAGATGTCTTTGCTGTGAAAAGAAAGGAGGAAAAGGCTAGGCTAATTTTTAGTCTAGCCTTCGATACAACTCATTGAGAGTTGATCCGAGGCTTGATATCTAAAGACTCATAACGCAGTAGAGTGCGTTTATTGGATAGACATAACTGTCAGTTCTTTCCTTTTCAAGAGAGAACAATTATATACGTTCACCTCAAGCTCTTACGGTCCAAGAGTAAACGTGTCACCAAAACATTACCCCTGTGTTGTCTACTGTTTCTGATCCCCCTTCTCAGCCTCCGCGCACAAGGCAGAGTCAAGTTTCTGCTTCATCCGGTTTGCATGTCTATGGGTGTTAAAAGAAAAAGCATAAATGTTTGTCTACATCAACGAATCCATGTGCGGTGCTTGAGAACTCATAGGTTCTAAGAATTCCTGTCGTTTCTTTTTATTTTCATGATCATATTATCCCACTTATTTTCGGCATCGTAACTCATGCGTATCCTGAGGTAAAAGATATGTGAAGCTTAATATCTGTCGGAGTATGAGTAATGCAGGTGATCCTGACCAGAATTGCATGAGGGACCATGGAAACATTCTGAGTGTAAAGATTATCCGATTGCCAGCAGAGATACACTCAGGGATCACGTCATGGTTTCTTAGCAAAACCCACTCACAAGTTCACCTGAGCTGGAATGAAAATAATTCCTCAAGTCGTTATGAGAAAGAAGAGCGGTCCATTATGGGCACAAGGAAGGCGAAAGTGACCCTAACACCTGATAACCTGAGAATAACATGAGAGAAGTTTATCACCATAAAGGTCGGTAAACAAAAACAAAAAAAAAAAAAAAGCGTTTCACCGCTGGAAAATAACGCTCTACAAATATTTCTTTTTAATGCATGGAATGAAGAACGTCTTATCTGTGTTCGAAAAGCAAGTGCTCACGCAACTCCAGCCATTGGTTGTTAATTGCCATCTTAACATAATTGTCTTTGCAGCAAGGTATTCAGGAAATTTGGAAGTTTCAAGGATAAGCTCTGGATATGACTTAGCTGAGTAGGATAGAGGTTACTTTCTAGGGTCAGCAGTTAGTAACGAAAGAATGTTGCCTGACCCTTAGTCGATCTAAGAGAAAATTAGCATCTCTAAAACAGCAATGGCCACGCTTTCAAAAGTGTTTCTTTTCCTTATAGACAGTTAAAACCATTGTTGCTTAATAAACCACTTTCTGTCGAGCGTCTTAACATGTTCCTCTTCTTCTAGCCGATCTGTGCTCTGTTGCATCACTTGATCTGTCTTGCAAAGCTTCCCAATCTGCCACAGATGCTGCCTGCCAGGAGAGTAACAGAGGAGAGAGATATCTGTTGATTGTTTCAGTAAGACATTTAACGACTTACAAAGCTGTTCCTCGATACGAGATAAAGAGTTAGAAACAGTCAACATGACAGTACAGCAATCTCATATGTATGAACTCGAGTGTATCTTCTAACTCCTTTCAAATTTCTATACCTATCATGAGTTCAAAATACAGTATCCTTAATCAAGAGGTAATCCTCTCCACTTTTATGGTTATGCATTGGCCTGGCATGAAATACACAAATGTCATCTGTCGAGACTGCCTCAGGTCGGCTCCATTCCCTCTCTAGTAATTGCAGTAAAGATGGCGAGGATATCTTTCAAAAGGAACCTGCGTCACTTTTGCAGTGGTACAGGTCAAGATTACACTGGGAACACAAGTTCCTCGGGTGCAATCAGATCCACTTTATGTCCACACGCTGTTTACCACCCCACTTTGCCAGTGTCAGACGATGAGAAGGCTTCATATACTTTGGTTATTTTGGTCTCGTCTGAAGTGTGTTATGCTCCAAACCAGATCTCGGTACATGAATCAACAGGCGTGTTTATAAAGGACTGGCTAGGGGAAACGGTCATGGAGGAGAGGGTGGTGATCGCTGGAGGAGAAACCACCTTTGCTAAACGGCCACTCATTCGAAAGCAACTTGATATATTAAGGCATTAAGTGGGTAGTGTCTCTTTGATACATCTCTCTGAGAGATGAGCGAGATCTCTCATGTTCGTCGCACATTCACTCCACTTCTGTGGGCAAGAGGAAATCGGGTTAAATCCACTCATGTTGCATCGATACGTCATTGCGCTGCATCGGCTTTCAAGAAAAAAGAAAATGCTGATAGATGAGTGAGATTTGATAGATGAGTGAGATTTTGTCGTTCATGTGCATCGCCATCGGGTCACTGCGCTGGGTCATCAAATCTTCATTACCAAGTTAGAAAAAAGGATTTTTTTTGTAAGTTTATGAAAACTTTCTTCTCTTTTTAGGCCGTCTCCTGCCTAAGAAGTTCTGTTTATATATTTTTTCATTCTTTTTCTCATATTCTATTTTCGTTTTCCCTTAGAAGGCAATAATTGAGGTATATTTTGCCCGTTACATGTTGGTCATTATGTATCAGGCGTTAGCACCTTGACTAAGTTCTGTACTTGAGTTCAATTTTCAGCCACTGTATTTATATGCAGCTCTGTAACTTCACGTAGAGAGGCATAATGATGAGCTTTTTAGTATCGCACCGGAAGTAGGTCATCCTGAATTATAATTCAAGCCTCAGCAGTTACCTTCGTAATGAAAGATTACCTATATTTTTTGACATGTATTGCGTAGTCCCAGGCAAATTTGTAATTCCATACCTGCAAGTCTTCCTTCTGATCTCTTATTACCAGCCTCCTGGGACAGTGAGTTCACCTGCTGGTCATACTGATCGTTCAGTGCGTGTAACATGCTCGAAGTTGAGCGAGGGATCTCCTAAATCCATCTAAAATCGCGTGTAATAATTGCATTTCTATCTCCTGAGAACTGTTCTGTTCGGAGCCATGCAGTTTTGTCTTTGAGTCAAGTATCATCGCGTGTGGGAGAATCTTGCTATTTTTTCCCTAATGAATTTCCTGTTAAATGTCAACGAGAATTTCCGTCTCTCAGCCCGTTAATTGCCGCAGCGTCCACGTTGAGTGTCCGGGAGGGTGCTTTTGAGTCCACTGAGGGTCCATTCAGAAAGAATAGGTCTCTGACTCGGTGACTGTGCGCTACGGAAAGGGATATTATCAGCATATAATTTTGGCCAGTGAGAGAATATTGACCGGAATGTTTTTGACAGAAATGAAGGGGTCGAGGGAGAAGAAGGGAGGGACAGTGCCTCAGGAAGGAAGGTAAGGGAAGAATCTTCGGTGGGTTTCCAGTTTCCAGTGTTGTGCCTTGTTATCCCGGGAGAGCGGGTCTGCCCATTGGCCAGAGTGCGTCATGAAGTTCAGCAAAGTGTCGAATAAACCATGAATGCAGAGGATGCCAAGGTGGTATATAAATTTATATTTACTTTTCCCCAGTACGACTAGACATTAGGTACTGTTTAAGAAATCTTTAGCTATACGTGGGAAGAGAAGCAAGACTTTTAAGTGGTCACGGACAAACTGTAAATCTGTACAGGAATTAGATATTTCGATGCATATCTTCCAATCATGAGAATGAGAGGAAGCGTTCTGAGATGAGACTAGATACCAGGTGTAGACAGTGCACTGTAAGTGAATCTGTGAGGACTTTTTTGGCATTTTCGTAAAAATGTGAGGAAATTTAGAGCTTTGCGAATGATATTTACATTCGAAGACGTAAGGAGAAACGAGCAGGAAATAAGATTGATGTACAAGGAACAGTTCTGTGTACAGTATCTAATAATACTGTAACGGTCTGAGCTAAGTTAAGAAGGCTACACCTGCATCCGCAGTATGGAGGAAAAGCCTGAGGAACACAAACATCAAATGAGATCAATCAGACCCAGGACAAGAAGCGATCATGACCTTGTCCCTGGGTCTGGAGAGGCAGAAGTGGAATCCGGGAAAATTACTATGTTGGTTAGGCTGATTACTTAAGACTCTAAAGATCATAGATCGGAAGAATAGATACCTGAATATGTTTACTGTTAATGCCAAAATTATGAAAGAAGTGTGAGGTAACAAGGACGGCAATATATTGCCTTAAAATTCAGCGTGGGTTAGACTAATGGGTAAAGAATCCTAAGCCTGGAAAATGCAGTCATGAAGATCAGGAAGGAGAAAAATCAGGCCGGACTGAGAGTACCTTACTCGAAAAAACAATCGCAAGACCAGTGTTAAGGAAGGAGACTGGGGTTTGAAATCATACCGACTTTGTTACCAGATCGTTTTGTGAGAATGATCGTGAGGGATGCGAACTACATCTTTCGTCTGACTGAACCCAGTCTCATAGAGCGTAATCATAACTTGCTTCTCTCGTAGCGAGGCGCCTCAGAATATTACATTAAAATCTTGGACGATCTGGAAGAGCAATCCCCTCTCTTGGAAGACTTCCGTTGGTTCAGACATTGTCTACGGTTACACTGCTGTCTCAGGACTCTACCAAATGGGTAGTTTTCAAGGCCTTAGAGCGTCTTCCACATACAACATGATGCAGGTTCTGAATGCGTGAAGCGCACATCATTTATCGTCACGTTTTTTGCGATAAACGTACCCTGCTCTACGGGTAGATAAAAATAGGCAACAAAAACTTTAATTTCTCGTGTTCAGAAAAATATTCTATTTCCGCATTTTTCAAGTGTACAGACTTTGGTAATTA
This sequence comes from Panulirus argus, assembly GCA_038088735.1. NCBI lineage: Eukaryota > Metazoa > Arthropoda > Malacostraca > Decapoda > Palinuridae > Panulirus > Panulirus argus. The sequence continues at coordinate 7,989 of JAYMFT010185246.1, forward strand.
TTTTAATTACATTAGTGCCAGTAATTAGTCACCCGCTCTTTCATACGCTTTGCGACTCATCATGAAAATTCTCCATTATGGTAATTTCAGTGGTCTCGGAATAGAAGAATACTGGAAAAGTAATTTTGCTCTTCCACTACTTATATGTAATATGAGGTGTTTTGGGGCTAACCAAGGCACACTGCTGAAGACCATATAGCGAGTATAACTGGGACTTATAAACTTATACCACTGCTGTGGACATGGAGCTATATAAGTATCTATGTTTTAGTTTATCCCTGGGGATAGGGGAGGAAAAATACTGCCCACGTATTCCCTGCGCGTCGTTAGAAGGCAACAAAGAGGGGTGGGAGCGGGGGGCTGGAAATCCTTCCTTCATGTATTAGTTTCCAAAAGAAGGAACAGCGCAAGGAGCCAAGTTAGGAATTATCCCTCTAAGGGTTTGTCATATGTACTTGAAGCTACCTTGCTCACGTGGGAAATGGCGAACATGTACGAAAAATAATTCATGCAGAATTGCCAGTGATAAAGCTGATTGACTTCGTGATCAGAAGTCAGGCGCTCTTCATTAGAGATTTTCCACAGGAAGTTTTTTCCTTCGTTAACCTCTTACGGACATGGATGCCAACATTGTGACATTCATTTCTCCCGTAAAGATTACATTGGTTTACATTGTGACCATCAGTGACCGTCCAATTTATATTTGTCTCTCGTAAAAGGACTGATATCTGCGACCCTTTGTGCTCCAGATCACTTTTGTTGCAGTGCAATCTAGTAAATGCGCCGGTCTATAGTCTGAGTAGGCGACCAGTATGAGGAGTATCCTCCTCACTCTTTCCTCTCTTTTTTTCCCCCTTTTATCCAGAATGATCTCCTGGTTCTTGCCCGCTGAAGAGCACGTCTCATCGATTCCAGTGGCTGCCCTTGTTCGAGAAATCTTTCCTCGTGGATCTTGTTTTTTACGAGAATGAACACACTGTTGGCATTCTTCACATAATGATGATCAGACTGTCGGAATGCACCATCTATTGAGCAGATTCAGACCTACAAACAAAATGTTCTCGAGTAAGCTGGTGGCTTAGGACGATTAGAGGTTTCCATATCTGGATGAGAGCATACAATGACCCTGAGAAGAGAAGTAATGATTATTGAGATTCAGATGCCAGGAATAGGATAATTTGGTTTTCATTACTACACATACTTAACCAAGATCTGAGAACACACGACATAGTGTTGATGTATCAGCTAGCGCACTGTGCTGGCCTCTGCATATCATATATGTTCTATAGTCTTAGCAATATATATTTTCTGAACATTTCTGTTTGAGAGCCGGGTATATGTTATCTTAAAAAAAACAATCCTCATCTTCCCATTGGGTTAAATGAGGCATTAGATCCATGTTATTTTTCCGTGACCTTACTTTTGACAATAAGATATCTACGGGATGTTTACGTAGAGTCAACACAGTGCATGGAAATTGCGGTTGAGTACTGTATTGATTTATGTATGCTTTTGTACCACGCCGTTAGCTAGAGCAAGTAATAATACTTGGCAAGCCATTGGCAACTCAAGGTTATGGTGCTTATTTATTTCTGTTCACCGTAAAGATTTGGGACTCTACCTTGCCATGTCTTTGTCAAAGGCAGGTTCTCAACTTTTTTCATTTCACTTAGCCCTTTTCCGCTTCTCTCAACACTTCTCGATCTTAACAACTCTTTTTTTTACGTTTCAATAAAAGTCCTGCCGCAAAAAAATATTATTGTCCGTCAGCAGAGCTTATACCGTAAAGAACAAAACTCTTCGTCTGCTTGATATCGACAGATCAAATAGCGAAACTAATGGCAGTGACGTCCTGAAGTCCTGAGGTGTTAACGTATCTCTCACCACCACAGCCTCGAACTCACTGCTCTCGTACATATCCTTGCAGGAATTCATGTCAACAATTATTGTAGACGACAGCGTCATAGATAAGGAGCTTATTTTCCGTATTTTCAGAATATCCTTGACCACTCCGGTTGTTTTCAAGTTGACCAAATGACAATCCCCTGTTGCTTGATGTATCATATTCACATAACCGTAGCAAGAATCACTGAGGGAAAGTGGAAGGGCTCAACCAGTTTGGTTGCCGAAGCCATCACTAAGTTCCATCGGGGTGAGCTGAAGAGACTCCTGGCAATGCTGTTGTGGCAAAACACTAAACTCTCAGGTCCAGAATTAGGAACAACGAGCACCAAATAAAACATACATCAGAGAATTTGTCTGTCTTAATAGCTTCTTACCAAACCTTAGGGTTCTGCATGTCACAGGGCTGGACACTATACAGGTACAACGGAATTCTTCATGGATAAGCAGACCTGTCATAACTACAGGCTCGAACAAAATTTTCAGTGCACTCGCCACTTTCAATTGACCATACAAGACTAATGATACCGCCAGGGGTGTTACACGACGTAGCCTGATATTTATCGAGTCCTTAAAAGTCGTTCGGCCAAAGCCACCACCACCATATACACCAAATACATTACACCATTTCCTTTTACGTTAATTAATGAAATTGGTTATACCGATTGTAGACTGCTGGATTGTCGTTAAGCCAACCAATGGGACACACACCTCGTGCATATAAAACAAGTATTGCTCTCCAAGAATATATATTTAGTCTTGTAATAGAAAGATATCGACTACAAGGCCATTAGGTAAAAAATGAAAATAAAAAAGTTGAATCTACAAGTAAAAGCAACGTGACATAGATAATAATGCTCTTGAAACGAATGTCATGTCAAAAAGTAAAGAAAATCTTCGATATATTGTTATGACAACCAACTACTCACCATTTGTCCAAATATTTTTTTTTTTCTTTTCAGAAATAGCCTTCTTAAAGTTTTCAAGGTAACAACAACATTTTGTCTTCATTATTTCATAAATGGTGTCTGTCCGCAGGGCATATAAAGCAATCTTACACTTACTTTCTTACGAAGATTATAGTAAATTTCCGCATGAGTGAAATCGACATTCTCAACGGCTTCAACATTTTTTACTGCGAAATTTAAGTAAGCTTTCTTAATTGTTCGCAGTTTCCAATGTTAACAATGTACCGCCATGAAAAAAAGGCTACAAGCATCAAAAATAGAATAAGTCAAATGGTGACGACTTCATGGCCTCCTGTGGCTGGTCTTGGCAAGACTGAAGAGAAATCAAGAGCCGTGGCAGCCTTGCTAGACTGACGAATCAGCCAAGATCTCCTCTGGCTTGAGAACGACGTAAGCACCCCAGTACAAAACTAAAGCTCAGTGTATCCTTTACTCTACAGAATTTCTCTAAACCCTTCTAAGTTGGACGATGTTATCGACTAGCGTCAGAAGTCGGCTTGGGAGGGAAAAAAATCACATATCGACGGCGGGACAAAGACCCGATAATATATATTGGAAAAACATTTGGCTCAGTTTACCCCTGTATTATCTGAGACTTTTCTTTCCTTTTAAAAAGTTGTTATCTTTATCCACGTCTTTGACTTGAAACGGAAAAGTTGAAAGCGTTTTGGAATAGTATCTTAAAATCTTTCCCCTGGTCAGGTCTTCGTGCTCTGGCATACAGAATATTTCAAACATCATTGAAAAATTCACATTTTCAACATATTTCTCTGCCAAGAAACTGAGGAAAAGCAATGAGCACGCACACCCCAACAAACCCACACCGATTTGCTTGTCCCCCACGAAGTGTGTTCATAAGGAATGTGCTGAAGGGTCAGTCAGTACATTCTTCAGCACTGAATTCTAACAAGGTTATCCTTACGCCCGTATGGAGAGAAAATGCTGGAAATTTTTAACGAGACTATTTGAAAGATTTCCTTTTTAAACCTTCATTTTAATGAAGGTCAGATATAAACATTATTTTTTTTTATCTTATTTGTGTGTGTGTGTGTGTGTGTGTGTGTGTGTGTGTATGCGTGTGTGTGTGTGTGTGTGTGTGTGTGTGTGTGTGTGT
>JAYMFT010185257.1:0-11972 GCA_038088735.1 Panulirus argus
CACACACACACACATATATATATATATATATATATATATATATATATATATATATATATATATTCATTTTTTTTCGTACATATCCACCATTTTCCGTGTTAGCGAGGTAGCGTCAAGAACAGAGGACTGAGCTTGAGGGAAAATCCTCACTTGACCCCCTTCTCTATTCCTTCTTTTGGAAAAGTAAAAACAGAAGAGGAGGATTTCCAGACACCCGCTCCCACCCCTTTTAGTCGCAATCTACGACATGCAGGAAATACGTGGGAAGTACTCTTTCTCCCCTATCCCCAGGTATGACTGGGCAATCTCAAAATCAAAAAGGGTTTCAGGTTTGGTGTCTTTTCCATAGATCGCAGACCTTTTCACCCAGCAAACAGGTAAGCAGTGATGGTCTACGCCAGACGCAGAGACCAAGAGGCCACCACGTCCGAAGCGACCGAACGGGTCACTACTGAGTGGAAGTCTGGGAAGCGGAGGTCATTGCGAGGGGTGAGGGGGAGGAGGAGAATGCAGTGCATGGAGGAATTTGCGGGAGTGGAGGTCGGGGGAAAGGAGAAATGGGGGGGGGGGGGGCTCGTGCAGAGGGTGGGGCATGGGTGGGTTATGGAAGGGGTCGGGAAAGGGTGGGGCTCTGAGGGGAGGGGGGAGGGGGAGCTGATCAGGGGTTGTAGGTCATATAACGTAGGAAATGTTTGTGTCCAACAACCCCCACGGCGCGGCGCCCGGAATGATCGAAGCTTCGAAGCCCAAAGGATCACAGTTTGTAAGGTACGTTCAGGGCCGACCGAGGAAGAGTAACTCTCTACAATCTGCGAGTACATACGACGCGAGTTTGCCATGAGGCTAGGCTAGCGAGAGAAGGTACCTTCATACATACATGTGTGTTGTACCTACGGCGAGGTTAAAGAGTGCTATGTTGTTTCCCAGCGGTGCCATACGCACGTTACGACTAGGCTCATTTTACAACTGGGTTCAGCCGAAGTTGTTTTTAACCATCAACCGAAGCTTCTGTTAAGTTTCTGTGGTCATTCCAGGCACATCCTTTATCCCATTCGTTTGTGCATTGAACAGTTTCTCCATCTTTCACCCTGAGCTCTCATTGTGTAGTGTATCGCTTTGGTATGTTTCAAGGTACCACTGCTGACAACTTTAGTCTAAGAACATTATTCTTAAGTTCCTCAATTTGTTGTTATGCTTATACCATTAAACATCTTCCTTTTTTTTTTTTACTGAGGCTGTAGAGTTCAAGGCCTTCCAACCCTTGCACGGTGAGCCATGCATCGCATTTCTTTCGTTTTCCTCGTGAAGTTTTTGAATTCTTTCTAAATTGTTGGTTTCCCTTTGCGTTGATGGTGACCATTTTTATGATGGAGTTGGTTCATTGGATGGTTGGTTATTATGTCTTTAGGTTCGTTATCTGCCAAGGTCATTAAAGATTTTCATTTATCATTACTCTTAAGTATTCGGACTTGTTTCCTTCACATACCTTTGTTCTCTCTAGGTAACTTTCCACGATATTAGCTCGAATTCTTCCCCACTGAATTCCACTGAATTCTTCCCATTTGTATATCATGTTTAAGTCTGCGTATTTTCGCTTTGTTTTCTTCTGCGCTTATTATGCTATCCACTGTGGAGTCGTGTGCAGAACATGATATGAAAGTATCCTACATATCTTTGTCTGTATCGGATATTATAGGGCAATGAGGCAAATGTTGTTCCGGGAGAAAATCCTAACAAATCATCTTCACCTGAGGTAAGTCTTTTACATAATATTTTGAAAGTATATGATTGCTAGAAACGCTTTGATACATAATCAGTCTTGTGTTTTCTTTCGCTATATATCCCAGCAGATTCTTGGTGTTTCATTTGTTAAATGCCTTAGCAAAGGCAGTAAATACAATATCGGATATCTTTCTGCATTTAGTATAGGCACCTCGGTGGAGGTGTGGTTAACATTTTTAAGTAGTAATCCACTGGTCCAGGTTCGTTCACCGGCGCGGGCACACGGCTCACAGCTCACCCAGCTGTTCGTCCTTCCTGTGCTTGGTAGATAAATGGGTACTAACTTCGGTTGGGGTTAAGCACGACAGCTGTGACAGGCCGAGCGAGCCGACGGTTTGTAGCTTTGCTCGAGTTTGCCCAGAGGCCTGCACCGACGAACCACTGAGCTTACCAAGGGTTAGTTACTTTCCTTTCTATCTGCATTCGTCGTGTATTGAGAACTGCTGTATTTATGTGTACTTTTGTCTAGTATAAACCATGATGACTTTCTTTAAGGTGGTTGTTATTGGTTAACTGTCGCATTATTCTGTTTTATTCTAACTTCTTACAGAATAATGTGTTAAGACTTAATATCATTTTCTTTTAAAGTGCTCTTGCTACTTATTCCTTGTACGGAGTTACTTGCGTCTTTCCAGTTTGTTTTGTCGTAGTGTATGTCTCGATCACGTAGATTTAAATCCTTTATTACCTTGCCATATATGTATCTTTCTTCTGTATCTGAAAAGTATGTATTAGTAACTTTTGCAACATTATGAAATGATTCTTTATCATTTGACTTCTGTGTCAGGGAGGAGTATCCTAGCAATAGTTAGCAAAGGCAAATCTAACGTGTTGCTGTTTCTTGTTGGCAGGTGATTATAATTTGGACGAAGGTGAACGTCTCACAGATATGTTCATTACCTTTGTTGGTTGTTTCCACGCATCTGCTGATCCAAGATTACACGTTTAATGTTCAGTTCTACATCTACGTATAACCTGCCCTTCTTTCTTCCTATTCTGTGTTTAGAAACTGAACTCACGTTATGAGTGTTGGCTCAGCTTTCTTTTCATCTCTTCCACATCCGCTAATATAACACAGTATTCCTCTAGTGGTCGAAAGCTCATAGTCCTTAAAATTATTCTCGATGGGATAATACTTGTGATTACTTTCTTTTTGTTATGGCCAATTCTCGCCAGTATATCACCTCCTTTTTTATCTGTTGTGCAACTACAGTGCCAATCCTCTTTGCTTTTTCTCAGCAGAGAGAGAGAGAGAGAGAGAGAGAGATAAATATATAACTGTGCAGAAATTAGTATGAAACATGAGTGACGGACTAATGGATGTGCGAGAACCTGCCGACTATCTCATGTTTAGATTCCAGAGAATTGCTTCTCCACTTCGAACTCGTCTATTGTCTCGGGGGCCCGGCGCTAGGTAACCCTTAATCCTTAACTACGGCAGTACTGCCCTTGAGCAGGACGGCACTTTCCTTCAGCACGACGGCACTGCTCTTCAAGAGGACGGTAGGGATCAAGCTGAAGGCCAGGACATCATAATCTAGTGAAAGTCTTACCGTTGTGATGGAAGATCGTACCGTCACGTTCAGGGGATTACGATAACAGAGTCGGTACATTGGAGTATCATTTGAATCTACAGTCCTCTCCGGCGGTACTAGCTGTGTGAAACATTTGGAACGTAACGAAGGCACTTTGAGTTACCGTCAAAACCGTGTTAATGAAATGGCACCATTTCCACTGCCAAGGTGTGCTGGCTTCTGCCAGTTGTCTGTCTGTTTGTTTGTATAAGTAATGCATTCTATGCTGGGATGCAGTGGTGTATCCTTATGCCTATATGCTTCGGTGTTCTGGTGTGTGTGTGTGTGTGTGTGTGTGTGTCTGTGTCTGTGTCTGTGTGTGTGTGTGTGTATGTGTGTGTGTGTGTGTGTGTATAACTAGACTTAAAAGCACGAAATGTCACAAAAAGTTTCCATTTGTACCAAATGCGATTTATATGAAGCTGAAAAGCGGGTTTACTTTTCGGAATAGTAGTACAAATCGCCGAATGACGGAAGATTTTCTTCGTACGGCCGGCAGTGCAGTTGGAGACCGATGTGTCCTGAGGGCAGAGCGAAGACATTTGCCTCGTCATTACTTTTACTGATACTTAAGAGCGTCGTTGGTGAGACGTGGCTCCTGCTGGATGAGGAGAGTTAGTGTCCGTGTTATGAGACTCTCGCACAGCCATTGGTTGTGAACGATCGTAAAATGTATCGTTAATAGTTGGGATTTATTGGATTGTTGCCCCATTGGAACAATGACTCAGAGTATTTGAATGTCGTATCGGACGAAGAGTCGACTGCTGTGTGTTTCCTCCGTAGCGAGTGAGTAAGAGATCTAGGCCTATTATCGTTCCCATTGTGGCTATTGTGTACAAACTTACTCAAGCTTTAGAGCACTTCTGTAAACTAAGGGAATATTTCCTGGGCGACAACAATACCTACGCATTTTCATACCGCATTATAAAAGAAATGCATATCTCAGGAGTTACATTTTCTCATCGTATGAAGAACAGTATTACTTTCTAGAGGTTATATTGATCCAATAAATTAGGCTTAGTACAGCATTTTCTGCAAATATCCAAAAGAAAATTTCGAAAAAATTTTAGGAACCAGAGTACCGCTTTTGGTTATTCAGTACGTGTCATTATATTACTTAAAAACAATATATTTTACAATGTTTATTACTCTTTGTTAAGTTTATAAAACATTCCTTGCCAGCTTATTGATAGACTGAACGTTGCTTAGAATCTTCATACTTCCTGTAATACTAAAGTACTAATCATAGTTTGGCATTTGACTCGATCATATGAACAAGTTACTTAATACAGTAACTACGAAGTAAGTTACAGATTCGTAGAACCCAAAGCACCATCAAGGAAGATGTGGTTACTAGCTAACTAGATTTTTTAGACACGACTTTCTCGGCAATTAAATCTTTAGTTGATTCAAACAATATAAAGACCAGAACAGCGTGCAGTTGTCAGTTGTATATACTATCAAGGATTCCTGAATTACGTCAGAGACTTTACGGGAGCAGAAGACAATTGTATCCTTCCTTGTTTTCCACCAGCGTTGCCTTATTCTTGTTGACTCTTGGCGATGATTCATTATTTGTTAGCCTAAAGGCTATTTGCTAGATTCCCATCAAAGGATCTGCCTTACTGAGGTCCCCTACAATATGTAGTATTTGATATCTCATCAAACGTAGGCCTAATTGTGCCTCATTCGCTTTGAAGGAGTAGTATTGGTGTTATTATCGTTACGCTCAGAACAAACACAGAACATGTGAACGGAACACTCTGAGAAATTGGAACTTAGTTCCAAAATACTTCAGGCCGGAGTTAAAAGATAACTGCCTTGATATCAAGATATCTATAAAGCAGTCCTAATTGACTGTATTGTTTATTCAGACTTTTTATTGGTTCTGTGGAGTTTGAAAGAAAAAGGAAGATTTTTCTTGATCATGAGCTGAAGCATGTCAAGAAATTTCCTGTCTCTGAAAATCTAATCATCTTACTATTAAACTTTCTTACGATATGGAACGATTGATTGCATCTATACGTGACATTGGGTACAATGTTTTTTATATCATCTGAACCCGCTTAAATGCATTATTTTTCATACCTAAGGATAGCTGCTCATACTAAGACTTGAGGAGGAGGCAAAGGAAGATTTCCAACCGAAGAAACTATTGACGAAATCACCATTTGTGGGAGTTTCTTAATAACAAACTGACAATCCGTGTTGGCAAGTCAAGAGGTCAACACTGTCTCCACTTAGTTAATAGAAGCGACGCACATCGCTTGCTTGGTCAGGGACACTGACAAGGGAGAGATTGGCTTCATCCTTCCTGGAAAAGGAAAAAGTTAGGCTTCCAGGGCGTGTGTGCTGTTTGTCATCTCTGAAACTCTGGCGTTCCATGCAACGGGTCATGAAGTCTCCGTCTCATAATATCCGGCAAAACAAGGGCCCCTTCATTTCGTAGTGTTTTGTTTGAATTGCTGTTACATTCTTACTAAGGTTGTCAGAACAGAGATTTACAAGAGATGATTTGCAGAGAACAGATGGATATCAACTTGCAGTAATTCCTATCGCTGTACACACGTGACACGTGCGTATACTCGTACGCTGTGGGAGAGCAGCATCTGATCTCTTCTTCTTCGAAGTCGTGACTTCAGAGAGTCAAGTTTACCCTATCAGTGGTCCAGCGGCGCGCTGTCTTCCTGCTCTGGGTTCGACTCTCGGGCAAGCAATGGTAGCATTGTTTAGACTGATTCACAGACAGCTATCTTTGGCAAAGAAATGATACTTGAAAGCCACTGAAGTGCGGGCTTACTGCAAAACCGTAATTTAACTCCTGATATCCAGGCAGGTAATGCCAGTAATACTCCCCTAGTCGGTAGTTGCGAACTACCCTCTACAGAGCGACATAGAGTGACTTAGATACACAGACCTCATAGAACCCAAGGTCTAAGAAAGGTGGTCTAGCCTTAACACCACTGATAGAGATTGAGCCCCTATATTAGCAGTACAACAAACAGTTCACAAAAGAAAAGGCTCTCTTCCCACCTTCCACTCCCTCTTGCAACACTGTACGTAAAATCAGGGAGAAAAAATACCTTGCAGAGCTAATATGTTTGAGAGAATTTATGGGAAAGTCAGAAATGAAGATCAATGTAAACGTGTAAAACATCTCTACACATTTTGATATAAGGGCAATGATAAAGATAGACTGTGAATCCCAGCCTTGCGACTTACCACGTCTATGGTGTGCCTGATATGGAAGGATTATACAATAATTCCTTCTTGTTCCCTTAAAGTAGGCGACATGGGTTAGATATCATTGGTAAAGAAATATTTCGTACAGTTCACAATGATTAAGTTTTAGTCCATTTCCTTCTACTGGTAGTACTGGTGCCAAAATAAACACGATCTTTACATCAACTTTTACGAATCCTTTTAGTATTCTAGAACGCTATAATAACCTGTCTCGGATCCGCCTCTTGCATAAAGAGAAAAAAAAAATAATCCTCAGTCTGTCCTCATATGGTTTGTTACTTAAAGAATTAATCAATTTATTTGCTCTTCGCTGCACAGGTTCAATATAAGAATACCTTTACTTAGATGGGAATTTGGTTATACTGGCAATATTATACCCATGCTCTTGTACGTAAAGTTTTTGTTAAATCCTAATAGCCTATTCGCTTTCTTGGCAGTTTCGTTACAAAGCTGGGGGAATCTGAAGTTGTCGGAGACAGTGACCAATTGTTCCCTCACACAAGAGTGTCCTTTATCTTGTTGACCGCCAATTCATGATCAAATATTTTCTTGAGGTGTCCAGCTTGCAACAACTGACATCTATAAACAGCAAATGGAATTTGCCAAATTCTAAACCAATCAGCTATTTTATCTAAATCCTCCTCTAATCTTAGCCTATCATCTTCAGTTAATAGGGCATTACCAACCTTTGTGTTGTCGCAGACTTGGACACCAAGCTATTCAGCCCTTCACCTGTAAATGATGAAAAGTATAAGCCCAATAGAGAGAGAGAGAGAGAGATAATGTGATTACTAGTTGTGAGTTACGGGGAGAGTTTTACAGTGATGTTGCCCCGTCACTTTAAGACATGTTTTCATATCTACATATCATATCTTTACTCGAATGTATGTGTGTACACGCACACAACCACACACACACACACACACACACACACACACACACACTCCAGCTGGGAAGAATGCAAAAAAAAAAAAATGCAGAATCATGCTGGGCTCATCTTACACCACCTACCAAGAGTCCCCCATCTCGCTGAACCTGCCCACCCTCTCCGACCAAAACCGGCAGCTCAAACGCCAGTTTGGCAATAGACTGCTGATACACCCTCGTCACCGGTCATGTCACGGTCATGGTCAGTAACGCTTACCGTTACATCACGGAGTCCCTTGTATGTGTGTGTGTCTGTGTGTGTGTCTGTGTGTGTCTGTGTGTCTGTGTGTGCGCTTTAAAAGGTAAATTAATAAATAAGTGCATAATGGTTTATTGAATTTAGGCAACTATTCGGCTGAAGATACACAGCTGAGTTATTACATGTATTACAGAACTGGGCGGTCATGGTAGTAATTATTTAACTACTCATAAAAGAGCTTAAGATCAAGGTGGTCTGGATGTCTCCACTCTTCGGATGAGAACGTGAGTGAGTTACATCTAGATAGATAGGGTGGCAGATGTACAGGATTAGTCAATTCTATGGTTAATACACATACTCTTAGTTGAATTCTAAGTCATGAATGGTCAGTTACATAGTAAATGACATACTGCATAACCTAACATAGAGAAAATTGAACCATATACTTTCTTAGGTATGCACTTGTTCATGGATTGCTTATGACGTTCGTAGTGGAAGGTATAAGACCGTTTTTACACCTGCCTCTACGCGTTCTAATTGGAACAAGTTGATTGCGACGTGGGTGTGTCAGCAGTTTATTGCCAAATTGCCATGTGAGCTGCCGGTGTTGGTCGGAGAAGGTGGACAAATTCAGCAAGAAGTGGGTCTCTTGTTAGGTGATGTAAGATAGGCTCAGGATGATTTAGGATGCCTTTATCTGCACGCTTTCTAGCAGGTCCCTCTGTGTAGCTATTTGTGAGTAGGACCAGGCTGGGGAGGCGAAGGTGAGCTTAGGTAGAACGAAGATGGTATAGACATTCCTGAACTCATATGGCTGGAAGCCTAGCCATTCCAGCCGGCGGAGAAGGTGCAGATGAAATGAGGAAGAAATGATGATAGTGCGGACTTGACTCTACCAGTTCAAATCGCCGAATACACTGACACCAAGAAGTTTGAACTCTCTGAAGAATCCGGAGGACATCAGGGCCTAGTATGATATCTGGGTGCAGGATGTTGGCTGCAACCTGGCTGATATACGTTATCGCAGTCTTTGTGTTGGTCGTAGTCCACTCCTGAAAGTTCTTGGTGTTATGCCGAAGGGCAGTGAGGTCAGATTTGTTGTTGACAATGATGCCAAAGGTGGAGTCGTGTGCGCACTTCCAGCAGTGGCTTATGTCCCTCAGGGCGTCATTCATAAAGATGGGGAAGCAGTCGGCCCTATTCTCATGCTCTCTGGTACACTTAATGTTAGTAGTGAGGTGGCTGTGGCTCCCCTAAGTGGACGGCTTGGTGTCGCCGGTCAGGAAGTCCGCCAGTAGCGAGATGACACGCCCTCGCAATCCTAGATCGACTGCTTTCTCCGTGATGGTGTTATGGCTTAACGAGTCGAAAGCACTGGTGAAGTCTGAGTGAGTACCACTGAGATCTTGCGCTTCTTCAAGTTGCAGTAAATGATTTCTAGGAGGCTGACAAGGCAGTGATTGGTGGAGGATGATCTTATGTTTCCAAACTGCTGAGGTTCTGTTGAATCAGCAAAGTCAGTATAGGCCCCGTCAAACACAAATTAGATTGGGGATTGGAGTGATAACAACCGTTCGTAAGCTGATAAAAGACTCTAGGTTGGTGGTTTTTACGTAGTGAAGCGAAATATGCTGTCTTCCAAGCCGTGGGGCATTTTGATTGTTTGTGTGAATCATTAATCACGGCAGTTTGCAGTGTAGTTAATTCATGAGAGAATTCCCTATATAGATTCACTGAAAGATCTAAGGGTGTGGTTGACCGTTTGTTTTTAAAGAACTGAATGTGCTTAGCTGCTTGATATTATTCCACTGAGTTAGGGGTAAATGGGGTTGAGAGGTGTGCTGGGAGGGAACCGATGTCAAGTTGTGGTAATCATTGACAAAAATTGGCAAAACGGTTGTTAATTTTGTGTGCGGCCGTCTCATTGCTAAGCTGATTTACACAAGGGAAGGGGGAGAGAGCTTTCACTTGTCACAGTCGGTTAGTTCTTTTATTCTATGTTGCCACAGACCGATGTTGGCCTGCTTTAAATGCTGCACCTTGCCATGGTAATAGGTCTTCTTCGCGGCTCATGCTTCGTGTTGCACTTACTCGCGAAGTTGCCTGTTGAGTTCGTTGCTGCGGTTGTTGAATGCGCCATTTTCTCTGTCGCAAAAGTCGCCTAATGCGGCGGGTGATCCAGGGAGAGCCGGCCGGGTGAAGGGTTACCGTCTGCTGGGGAAGGAAGGCCTGGCTGCAGGTTTCATGATGCTTCCCCTGCTTGATTTCAGCACTATCTTCACCGATCACTTCAGTCCAGTGATGACGAGTTTTCCACCAACCGAAATTTATCTTTGCGATTCTAGTATCTCACAGCAGACACCTTGTGTCCTTTCCAGTTCTTCCAGGGAGGGTCGCTCTCGCAAGGTTAGGTACGATGTCGACTCCCAATTGCCTCTTGCATACAGATTCCTGTTGAACAATGTTTACATAAAAACCTATCTATCTCTCCGCCGTGGTTATAGGTTTCTGTTCAAGTAATGATAATAATAATGATATTAGTAATAGTAATAAGGATGATGATAATATTAATGATAATAGTAATAATGATAATGATGATAATAATGATAATAATAATAGAAAAGATACTGATGATAATGATAACGAAAATGATAATGGTGATAATAATAAAATTGAATAATAATAATTATATTGATGATAATAATGATGATGGTAATGATATAATCACCATCATTATCATTAATGTAATCATTATTGTTATTATCATTATTGTTATCTTTATAACATCATTTTCATTACTATTAGCATTATCGTTATAATAATTATCGTTTTTATTATTGTTGTTCTCATTATTTGTAATCACTGAATTTGTTGTCATCCTTATCATTATCACTGACATCTGCTGGTTAGTTAGAGGTACGTGAATTATTTAGACACTTGACCATAGCCACTGGCGCGTTATCCTGTGGGTGCCGCCGCCCAGTTGCGAACACCAGACCCGCCAGTTGCCAGAACTACGGGACATAACTCATGTGGGAAAGATGTATAACATGACATTAATGTTTATGAATCCTTGGCCGCCTCAGAGGTAGTTAGCAAAGCTGGTTGGCGCGACGGCTCTGGCTGGCCTCACGAGTTGCAAGAGATACAGCAGTCTGGGGTCGAAACCCAGCAGTTATACAGTGCTGCGGTGGTTTATTTATGTTTGGTTTCGTCAACTCTCATGGCGTCAGATTTAGGTGTGGTTTGGTGAAAGTGGGTCTGGGGAAGTTTCACTGTAAGTGATTTGGTGACGTTTGTTCCAGAACTGTATACACCGGAAAACACGACTGTCATTCTATCAAAAAATTGTTTGTCGATTCCTGTAATGTATTCGTATCCTACTCTATGTATGTATTTGAAATGTTCGTACAACCCCATAAGACACACCAGGGGCTCTTTGCCCCAGTATTGTCTGACATGATAGATTATACATTTTGACCGTTATACTTCCTATTCTTACTGAATTTTGTGACTTACTGGAGCGTTTCAGGCAGATTAACTCAGAAGACGTGATAAAACGGAAGAAAAATCTGTTTACGGATCTCATGATAGAGTTGTCCCCTTGCAGTTAACCCTGTGTGTGTGTGTGTTTGTGTTCGCATGGATTTTACATCAGGTACCTAAATGAAGCTAGATTATAAGTAAATTAAAAAACACTTACTGAAGAAAAATAATTCTGCTCTGCAAACAATAACAATTGTGCTTAGAGGTTAGCCATGCAGGCTCGATTCCAGGAGAAGGGCTAGTAGCTCAGATCTCCAGCAGTGTGTGGCCAGACGGGGGTTCCCACGTACACGCAGTCCAACGAGTCTTGGAATCCTCAAGCAGAAATCCGGCAACTCCAGCTCATTATTCAACTCATAAATCCTCCATACGCGCCGTTGTCATCGCTGAACTAAACAAAAAGAACGTTTATAATACCCAAGGAAAACGTTTTCATTATGATAAATCATCGCTGAAGGTACATTTGTGACACCTGTAGGAAGCCATCCATCTCGCTGGATAGTCTCATTTTAGCTCGAGACTAGCGGGGTTGTCCTAATGCTGCTCCAACATGACTCAGGCTCTTAATTGTCAGGAAGTGGACTAAATCATTGCGCATCGAGCTCCTGTATCATCCTTTTCATAGGAATTTATATATATATATATATATATATATATATATATATATATATATATATATATATATATATATATATATATAT
>JAYMFT010185268.1:0-11972 GCA_038088735.1 Panulirus argus
CATTTCAAAAGACAGGTCTTTCACTTTCTCAAAAATTCGTAAATACTTTCCCTGTCTTTTTTTCCCGTTTCTTAATTTTCTCTATTTAAAATTAGGGCCCGGCCTTGATGTGGGCTTTTGTCCGTGACTAGAACCTTCAACGTAAGAAAAAAAAGTTGATTCATCTGACCACACTCTCATAATGTATCTATTCTAACAGCACCTCCTCCTCTAGCAGCCCATTCAAAGCGTAAATACTGGCGCCTGAACAAAGCTGACCGGAATAACTTACGGAAATTCTCTTCTGACTCTCCTTGGGTAAATTGCTGTTTCTTATGTGGTGATGCTTCTGTCTCTGACAGACGCACAGCAGAGGTTATTCTTGCGAGAATGGAAATATTTATCCTCTCATCCCCCAAAACGAATCCTTCTTCCAACCCATGGTTCAACCGTTCCTGTTCTGAGTCCATTCAGGCATATCGGGCTTGGAAAAACTCTCCTTCCTCTGATTCCCATTTGGCATATATCACTGCCCGTAATCACTACAAGTACGTTATCCGCGAGGCTAAGCGTTCTTTTATTCAAAGGAAGTATGATAACCTCTCCTCGTCATCCACTGGTCGGTCTTTCTGGTCTTTAGCTAAGGGCATCTCTAACAACTTCTTTCGCTCTACCTTTCCTTCATTTTTCCGTTCTGACGGTACTATAGCTGTCTCACCCGTAGACAAAGCAATTCTATAGTTCCCCTTTCTCCTCTCACTCCACCTTGGATGACTCTGACATTCCCTCACCCCCCTGATGCTCCTCTTACTAATCCTATACCCCTGCCTGTAATCTCTTTTCGGTCAGTCCGAAAAGCGCTTCTCTCTCAGGACACGAGCAAGGCTTATAATTCAGGTGGTATCCATCTCCGTGTATTGAAAGAGTGTGCCTCTGAATCTGCACCTGTGCTTACTCATCTGTTCTGTTTCTGTTTAAAAACCACAACTTTTCCTTATTCTTGGAAGCATGCGTTGGTACACCCTATCCCTAAGAATCTTTGAATCTCTCCTCAACTCCCATATCCTTAGACAACTTGAATCTTACAGTCTTCTATTCAATCACCAATGGGGAGATCCAATGGTGATATTTTTTTCCTATCTTACCAATGCCTAGTCATCACCCATTAAAGATTTTAGGGAATCCTATGTAGCTGCCCTTGACATATCCAAAGCTTTTGATAGGATGTGGTATTGGGGTCTCATCTCTGAGCTTCCTTTTTTTGGCTTCCCTCCCTCAGTTTGCTCACTCATATTTAGTTTCCTCTTCGACCGATCTATTTCCGTGGTTGTTGATGGATCAGCCTCTCCTTTTTCCATCAACAGCGGTGTACCTCAAGGTTCTGTCCTGTACCCTACACTTTTTTCTCCTTCTTATCAACGATTTCCTCTCCATGAATAACCAAATGCACCCATATGCTGACGACTTAACACTGCATTCCTCCACATCCTTCAGTTCTGCTCCTTCTGCTCTCACTCGATCTTCATCTCCTCTTGACACAACTTCCTTAAGTTTAATGCCAAGACCTAGTTTCTACCCATCTCTTTATCGAAAATTCCTCACAAATTTCTTATCTTTTTTACGGTTCTCTAACTCCATCTCTTGACTCCATGAACATACTTGATATTACTGTATCATCCACTCTTTCTTGGAAACCCCACATAGCGGAAATAGCTAAGTCTGCCTCCAAGAAACTGGGAGTCCTGTTTAGATTTCGAAATTTCTTCTCTTCTGAGCAGTTGCTCCAGTTATACAAGGGATTGATTCGTCCTTGTATGAAGTACTGCTCTCACATCTGGGATGGTTCTAGCTCTGTCTCCTTACTTGACAGAGTTGAGCCGAAAGCGGTCCGACTTATAAACTGTCCCGGGCTAACTTCAAAACTTGACCCGCTTCCCTACGCCGCAATGTTGTGTGTGTGTGTGTGTGTGTGTGTGCAAATTTTTATGTAGTATGCTTACTACTGTATGCGTATGACGTAGTGTGAGTGACTACGTTTGCCACTCTGAATATAAAGTCGTCCGTATAGTTGACAACCTGTCTGTGCAGCTCTCTCTTGTAGCTCCTTTTCTCTCCTTTCTTCCTTCCCTATTTCCCTCATCTCGTTCATCTATTTTTTTTTTCTCACGCCTCAACCCTCCCAGTCCTTCCTCCATGCTTTCACATTTGGCATCTTTCTTCTGTAAGCATGACACAGTACCGCGTACCAGACCCTTGTCTTTCGTGTCGCGCCCCAACTCCCGCCTAGCTGCTGCAGGTCGAGAGGATCGTCCTCTCCAGGCTGTCACCAGAACAACGGAAGCTAAAAGAGAACTAAGAGACCGAGAGACTGAGACAAGAAAGAGAGAAACAGTGAGAGCAGAGGAGGAGAGAGTGTTCCTTTGGTACTGGACGAATTTCGGCTGCTGTATCTCGACCAAACATCCTGTAGCACCTGAAGCCGAAAGATGTGTAAACCGGCAACTGTCGATGATAAAGCAGAGGAGAAATAGCCTGTGTGAGTGAGAGTGAGGCCTGCACGCCCTCGCATTCTGTCAGTGTGGGTGCGCCTCGTCTTCAGGTGTCTTTGTACACCACTCAGGCACGAGCATAGTCCTTTTCTCCAGTGACGACTCCTCTACGAGGTGAAATTTTGAGCAACAGTGATCGTTTCCTGGCGGAGAGGTAATTGTTCCAGCTGCCATAAGGAACTGTGTAGTCATCTGCCTGGTCCAAGCATCTATTTTTTCTTCTCTACCTAGTTTATGATTATGCTGCCGCTCGAGCTGCCGAGCCTGAGACGTAAACCAGAGAGCTTCTTGCTTGCATTACTAACTCTGGCGTGGGAAGGGCCGCTCCCAAGAGCTGTGTAGCACGAACACCGTCACCATCAAACTGTAACGACAT
Source organism: Panulirus argus (assembly GCA_038088735.1). Classification (NCBI taxonomy): domain Eukaryota; kingdom Metazoa; phylum Arthropoda; class Malacostraca; order Decapoda; family Palinuridae; genus Panulirus; species Panulirus argus. The sequence continues at coordinate 2,905 of JAYMFT010185268.1, forward strand.
TTTTACACAAGCAGCAAAAGTAGCATCTGTATATCCATTCTTCCGTCATTCTAGATATCATATTTTACAACGTTTATTGAGGGAGAGGAGAGATATTTGCCCGGTGAAGCCTCGAGAAACTTGGCATCAAAATTCACGTGTGTAGATCCTGCGGTTTCGAAACAGATTCGAGCCGACCGCTCGCGCTTCACAATCGGCTCTATTTCAAGCTGATGGGCACAAGGAACGCGTATTTTATGGGGCTCCCTGTGGCCCACAGACTTGAAACTAGACACAGGGACTTTCATAAAACATTTCTAACTGCTTTACAAATTCCATCACTCATGGCCAAGCTGTTTGGCTTCTAGAGCGAAAACAGTACGCTGTTAAGATCTGATAGACCAACGGGATCATATCAAGGTCAATGACAGTCCCCATATCCCAGGTCCTCCCTGGTCGTCCCGTCTGGGTTTTCGTGTGCTCTGTATTTCACAGCCGTACACTGATGGATTGATCATGAAGCCAACACTCTAGCTTTCCGCGTCACACACCCGCCAGAAATACCATCGTGTCGGTATAGCACGGGGCCGTGAAATATCCCAGTTGGTTTAGATAAAGCTATCGGTCCGTGGTGACGTAACTGGTTATATCCAGGAGACATGGTGGTTCGTTTGACTCACAGGTGCTGCTAGCATCCTAGGCTACGACATTACCGTTCTTTAGAGACGTTTTATTTAGTCTGTCCCATAAGTATCTACAGCAACTGATGCAAGGAGTGGGACCGTCAAGATGATAACCGTTTTTAAACAGATTGCCATTAGTAAACAGGACGAGAACGAGACAGTCAATGTGTAATGACTGGACCACGTCTAGTTGGACGGTGCGTAATGACACAACCACATTCGTTGAATCGAGTCGTCACTTCACCCGACCACGTCTGCTGGACGGTGAGTCACGACTGGACCCTCTCTTGTCTTCAGACGAACTCGTCTGAGATGTCTCCAGCAGGGCGGCCCAGTCAGGAATGTCATGGACCATTCGTGGCTGTTCCATCTGAAAGTCATGACCTGTTGACCTTTCTACAGGTCGTAACCCTTTGGCATTTCTTACAGGTCATGACCTGTTGGCCTCCATGCACTGACATTAAAGACATCCATCTCTTAATTGTTTCTTTTCGGCAATTTTTCTTGTAAACCGAGAGAGAGAGAGGGGGGGGGAGGAGGAAATAAGAAAGAAAATGGAAGGGGAAGGGAGAGAGGAGAGAGACAGAAAGTGAGAGGAAGAGAGAAAGAGACGGTGATAGAAAGCGAAAGGGTTGCAGACAGAGAGAAAGGAAAAGAGGGAGAAAAAGAGAAATGGAAAGGGGAATAAGACAGAAAAAAGCGAGTGAGTTCTTTCTCATTAATCTAACGTAAGTAGCAATTGCCTCATTCCCCGTCTGATCTTCAAGTGCCGGGTATCTTGGCTGGAGACACTCGACACAGATACGCACAGCTATGATTGTAAACAGTGAAGGTCGACAGCATTAAGTGTGACACGATATACGTAACAGTGAAGAGCTGGCCACTGGGCTTCTTGGCGACTGTGGTGTGGTCACACCATAGTGGCTAGTGACTGTGGTAAGCTTATGGTATTGTGAGGTCACACCGCAGTGGCTAGTGACTTACAGTGTAAGACAGTAAAGCTTGTCGTCTTACACAGTTAACCCTGTTGTATGATGAGGTCACATTACAGGGGCTAGTGACTGTGACAGCGGGACCCAGTAAAGCTTGTTGTAGGGTAAGGTCACACCACAGCGACCTAAAGCAAGTAGTTGGCCTGGTGAAATGTATTAATTTCTCTTTTTGTTTGTTGCTTAATTTGTCTTGCACTATTGTTGGTACATCTGTTGTTTGTTTGATTTTATTCCATCGATGATGTTCTTGCTGTTGTTCCTCTCGATCCTACAGTATTGAGCTATGCTTCTGATGTTGCCTCTGCTGTTGTTCCTGATGTTGCTCCTGCTGTTGTTCCTGATGTTACCCCTGCTGTTGTTACTAATGTTATTATTGATGTTATTACTGATGGTACTCCTGTTATAACTTATGTTTCTCCTGCTGTGGTTGTGATGTTAGTGCTGCTGCTGTTACTGACGTTGCTTTTGTTGTTACTGACCTTGTTCCTACTTTTGCTACGAATGTCTCTTTTGATGTTGCTCCTGCTATTGTTACTGATGTTTCCCCTGCTGCTTTTCCTATTGTTGCTCTTGCTGCTTTTTACTGACGTTCTTGATTTTGTTACTGATTTGTTTCTGCCGTTGTTGCTTATGTTGTTAGTGGTATTACTCCCGTTTTTGTTACTGATGTAGCTCTTGTTATTACTGATGTTTCTCTTGCTGTTGTTACTGATGTTGCTTCTACTGTTGTTATTAATGTTACTTTTGTTGTTACTGATGTTGCTTAACCTGTTGTTACTGATGTTCCTTCTGTTAGTAATGATGTTGCTTCTTTCGTTACCTCTGCTGTTGTTGTTGATGTTGCTCTTACTGTTGTCACTGATGTTGCTCCTGAAGTAGTTACCGATCTTCTTACTAGTGTTGCTTGAATTGTTGCTTATGCTGTTGCTTCTGTTGCTTGTACTGTTGTTCTTATCATTTCTTGAACTTTTGCTGTTGCTTGTACCGTTGTTCATGCTATCGCTTATACCGTTGCTTCCACTTCGATTGTACTGTTGCTTCATATATATCGCTTATTTTTTCTGTTGTTCATGCTGTTGCATGTATTGATGCTTCCGCTGTTGATTTTACTGTTGTTCCTGCTGGTCCTTATACTGTTGCGCCTTTTATTATTTTGCCTGTTGGCCTTTTGTTGTTCACATTGTTGCTTTTGCTAATGCTTGTAGTGTTGTTCACTCTGTTGCTTGTACTATTGCTTGTGCTGTTGTTTAAGCTGTTGCTGGTACTGTTGCTTCTGCTGTTACTGGTACTGTTTTTTCTCTTGCTTGTACTGTTGCTCCTTTTGTTCCTTGTACTGTTGCCCCTGCTTTTTCTTATGCTATTGTTCTTGCTGTTTCTTTTACTGTTGCTTCTGCAGTTGCTTGTACTGTTGTTCCTGATGTTACTTGTACCGTTGTTCTTGCTGTCGGTGATGCCGACGTTTGTACTTGTACCATTAATGTTGCCTCGGTTGTTATTTTTTTCTTATAGCTGTTGTTCCAGCTCCAGTCTCTGCATCCGTTGTTCGTCTGTTGCTGTTACTTCTGTTGTTTCTGCTGTTATTGCTACTGTTTTATCTTCTGTTGTTGTCATTTTCGTTTTGCCATACTTTTGCTTCTGCTGTGTACTGTTGATCCATCTGTTGATGTTGGTGCTGTTGCTCCTGAATTTGTTGTAATCTGTTTTTGCCCCTACCCTCGTCTCTGTTGTAACTCATGCTGTTGTTCCTGCGTTTAATTTTGCTCCAGCTCTTTCTGTTGATGTTGCCTTTCCTCCTGTTACTGCAGTTGTTGTTGTTCCTCTTGACGTTTCATTTTTTTTCTGCTGTCGTTAAAGCTTAATCAGTTCCTGTTGCTTCTGTTCTTTTTCTAACCGTTGATACTGTTATTTTTAGTGTTTTCCTCTGTTGTTTCTCTTGTTTTTCATACTACTACTACTGCAAGTGCTGTGCCTGTTTTTTTTTCTGTTACCGTTGATACTGCCATTGCTAGTAATGCCTCTGTCTGTTGTTTCCGTTGCTCTTCATATTGCTTTTTCTGTCTGTTGTTTCTCTTGTTGATACTGTTGTTCTTATCTGTTGCTTGTGGTTATTTTGTTGTTTATGTTGCTGTTAACTCTAATGTTGCTTGTGCTGTCTCTGCTGTTTTTTTTTTTTTGTTTGTTTGTTTCTCGCTGGTGTTGCTACTTCTGCTATTGCTTATGTCTGTTGTTTCCGTTATTTTTTACTGTTGATACTGCTATTGTTGATGCTGTTTCTATGTTGCTTCTGTTTTCTCTTGTGCTGTAAATTCTGCTGTATTTTTAACCGCAAAGAAAGTTTATCCCACACACTGTTGTTAGTCACTAAGAAGGTTCCCCTCACACACTGTTGTTAGCCACTTACGTACTGCCGTTAGCCACTTAAATAGTTTACCTCATACATGTTGTAGTTTTCTGGTTGTCTAGAGACTGAGGATTTTGCATGTGGAAAGTTTGTGATCATAATGAGTGATGGTTATGGAGGTCTGATTGTGTGAGGTTTGTGAGTGCTTGGTCGTGTGAGGGATTTGGTTGTCTTATTGCCTGAAGGTTGGAGTTGTTTGGTCCCCTGGTGTTCTCAAGGTACTTTGGTTGATGTGGTTTGTTTCGGTGTTTAAAGGAGGTAGTTACGTGGTCGTGGTGGTCATGTTTGAGTGGTTGTGGTTGTGTGAAAGTGATTGCTGTCTGACTCGGGTCTTATCTTCAAGAGACCTTCACGCTGGATGGCATAAAGTTATAACATGACTTCTCGTAAGATAACTGAGAAAGTGACACGTTATCTGTTTAGTTATATTGTCACGATAACTGTTAGTCATACGCTTCGTGAAAGTAATGAACAAAATTGATTACAGTCAAGCATTTATTCGGAAATGTAATTTGGAAGTTTTTGTCACCGAAAGATTTTATGCTAGAAAATACTTGAATCGTAGAAAGGTCTTTGGGGCCTGGTTGTGGATAGGGAGCTGTGGTTTCTGTGCATTACACTTGACAGCTAGAGAATGGATGTGAGCGAATGTGGCCTTTCCTCGTCTGTTCTCGGTCACCTCGCTAATGCAGGAAACGGCGATCAAGTATGGGAAAAAACTTTCCTCGTCAAAAAAATAATTATTCGTAAATGAGAATAATACTTGACCGTAAGTGTTGTACTCTGGTTATCATTCCTGGGAATAGACAAGATAGAGGTGATAATAGACCTTCATCACTGGCATATGTCACTTCCACAAATATCAATCCATATACATTTTTTTTCCACCTCCAACTCGTCATTTTTGAAAAGACAGACGTTAGGAAAGTGTAATACCACAAGTCAATATCTTGTGTGGCTGCTTCCACCGCCCGTGAAGACCGTGGCAGGCGCATTTCACAGTCGGGAATTACTTCAGGCTGGCCGTGTGACGCGCTGGTCAGAGAGAAACTAAGGCAGGTCGTCCTGCTCACGTCCTGTGGTGGCTGGCTCCCCTGACTGACACGCTGAAACGCTGGCACGCACCGATGGCCCTGCTGGCGGGTTGAACGAGAGGGGGAAGGGGTCTAGCCCTTCTGATAAGTGGAGTGATGGGTTGGGGGAAATTGTAGGAACTATGCGATTCTAAGAGATAATGGTAAACAGTGGTCTTTCTAAAGAATACATTTTAGAGAGAATAGTCCACGATGACATCAGCCCCATAACCCAGCTATATGATCAGAGGAACAAAAGGAAGATTATAAAGTCATTGATAATGAAAGGATCATGATACAGATCACGCGGGCAGAGTGGAGGGGAAATTCCTATTCTATGGGACTTCACGTATAAGGATATAAGGATACAGAGTGGGACACCTTAAAGCCGCGCGGGAAGCGAGTCATGGATGTTCAAGTTCTCTGAAAGGTGCGTATAAAAGACCATTTTAAACCAACAGACGTGTATATAAGACGTCATTGTGGTTAGTTGTGTAGGTGTACCATCCATGCTGAAATTAGTCTTCCCACACAGCTGCCTTACACAAAGGAAAATGTAAAGGAATTCTAAAGCAGCAGACCACTAGGTCCTTGGAGGCTGTCTGTAATACCGGGAGATATCAGAAACTCAGATTAGGTGGAATACTTTCAAATTGAAAACATTTTTTGATAGACCGCCTCTTTCAGAAATCGATATCTTAGTACTTAAGAATAACTGTATATTGGAAGAAGTGCTTAGATATATAGAGAAGACCCAGAAGAGGGGAAACTATAAAGGAGGACACAAATACATCTTAAGCACTCACTTCAAGATCGATAGAGAGGCTGAGTCTTAAAACATGTATGAATAAAGCATTTCTATTACAGTCGGTGGAATCTATTATTAAAGGCAATAGGTCAGAGAAAGACAGAAACAGACAGAGATTAATAGAATGGTTTCCCAGATGTTAGTGAAGTGTGGGAGGTATACAGGACGCGGGAGTCAGGCTTCATGTGAAAGGTACAAGATAGCCAGCATTGACGTCATCGGGACAAGAAGACGGGAGATATGAAAGAAAAGTAATTGATAAGATAAAGGAACGCCTGGAATTACTTCACGGGTTTGTATGGGATCAATTACCGGCAGAGGACAGAATAATTCCATAAGGAGCTCGGAAGGTAAAGTTACTGAAGAGGTGTGGAGGAACCTGGTGCAAAGTGTGTTTACACTCTAAGAGAGAAAGGTACCTTTGCTTCCAGCCGGGAAGGGAAAAGATGTCCCAGAAAATGTTGATATAAATCCGGTGGATGTTGGGAGGACCAAGAAAGAAGAAGACTCGTAAAAAGACTCGTGCACAGAACTGCAATGGACCATTTGTGCTTGGAGTGCGGGCTGAGACCACTGTCAGAACCACTGGTGGGAATGTTTAAGGTATCCCTCAGCAAAGCTGTAAATGGTGTCTACATTGAGAAAACGACAAAGAAAATGAAGGAGAATAAGCCCCGAACTCCATACTGTTATTACAGACGAGTGTGGCCTGCATTGTACAGGAGGAAATATAGTCAGGAAACAGATTATGACCATTTCTTGGGTGTCAGGTGTCCGTCCGTATAGTGTCGCTTTACACTGTTTGTCTCGACTGCTCTTGTTGACATTCTTTACGTTCATGTATTCATACTGTTGTTTACATAGTTCTGCTTACACTGTTCATTGTTTTCATCGTAATTTACGTTTCTGTGTGTACATTATGTTTACGTTCTTTTTGTTTACATTATTCCTACGTACATTGTATTTACATAATGTTTATATTGCTTTTGTTTACTGGTTATGTTTATGTAGATGTCTTTAGGTAGCAGTGTCGTTAGATTCGATCTCACTCGCTTGTTTTGGCAGTCGTCATCAGGAGTGCATAATGAAGAGTGAGGGTGGGCGTGTTGGCTCGCCGTGGCAGCCCTCCCTCCCAGCCCAGGCTCAGGTGTCGCCCTCCTGATTTCTAATATCACTTGCCAGCAGAGCGGCCGTGATGGAACAGTTGAATGGATCAGGGTGGATGGATTGACGTTTGGGTCTAAGTGTGGCTTTGGCTGGAAAGGTTGTTGGACAAATATGAATTTTATATGTGTTTATATATGAACTATATTGTTGTTTTAGATATGAATCATACCGTAGGTTTACTTAAGATCTTGCTAAGTACACATCATATAAATAAAACTAAAAAAGTTGTAGTCGCTAATTTAGGAATCAATAACATTTTTTATAACTGTTTGTAAGACCCACGCTTTAAATTACAGTCTAAATTTGATATACGAACATGATAGTTAATGGAACATGAACGATTTACGTTCCACGTGAACAACAGTTGAAGATCTTGATCCTATTCACTGAGTGAAGGCTCTGCTGCTTTCACTCGGTTGTTCATAGTCTCTTGAAGTCCGGCCTTCCTTCACGCTTTGTGGGTCTCGACTTATTAAAAGGATCTCGAAGATCGTCAAATCAAATGAATTTATATCCATTTAGTTAGTGCAACGTTTTGATGTGGATTGTGAGTTCATAAGTAATACTTCTCCACATTGTTAATTCTGTCATTGTGATCACCGTCTAAAGACCGTGGACAGAAGAACTTGAGGAATATCAGGGTCCGTCAGTCTGCACCAGGAGCACTGTAAGTGGACCATGGCCACAAGACAGGGGTCTTGATAGCTCCTCCTCCTCCTTTGCCCTCCTGCTTTGGAGCAACTGACAGCGGCGTGTGTGTCGGGCTGGACAGTGTGATCGGCCGTGACCACACGTCACTCAGAGGACGTAAAATTCTTGAGTTACTGGCTTAGCGACCACTCGTCTCTTGTCCTCCAGCGGGTGTTGTACCTTCATTATAGGTGGCGATTGAGTAGACCACCATCACTCAAGGTACCTGCGTGTCCTGGCGTCAGAGGCCCGGCTAACGATGCCTTTTGGTCTTGCAGTCACCTAGGGCAGGTGGCAACTAGACCCCCTACCACATGGATCACCTGTTTAACCTTGTGTCAGGTGCTCGTGGATCCTGGACGGCCACCACCTGCCACTTGCAGCACTTGCGTAGGCCTGTTTAGCAAGGTAGGTGTTTAGGTGGCTTCTTCTCCGGTATCACTTAATCACCTTGACATCTGGTCACCCAGTCACCTGGTGAGGTTAGGGCCGGAGAGCGTAGCAGACAGGGTCCGTCCGTCATGGAGAAAGTGGCAGCGAGGAAGGGCCTCTCCTGAATGGAATAATCATGGACGGCCCCAATGGCGGTCACGAGAGAGAGAGGGAGAGGAGGTACAGGACATGGTAGGAGCAGCTGGCGCTGTGGGTGTCAACGATGGGAAACGTCTGTTCTCGTCACCGTCAGTTTGAACTGACGGTGTTCTCCTGGATAAGTCTTAATGCCACTTACGAACGTTTCTGTTTTTGTTTTCGTCCGTGATGAGACATACTCGACCCCCCAGGTTAATCCTGTTGTTTCTGATGCTCATAAAATGTCTTGATAAGAAATTCTACTTTCTTGTGTGTCGACTAGACTTCAATGATGTAAATGACAAGTTGTTTGTGTGCGTCAGTAAAATGTGGTGTATTCGCGTTTAACAAAGAGTTATGAGGATTTTTGAAACTCTTAATAAAGTTATATTTATGCCCTTATTATATGATTTTTTTCGTAACTGTTAAACGTCTAAACTGCCTGAAGCCACAGCTTGTTAAGTGAAGCCGAATTCATCGTTAAATGAATGAGCCGGGCGGGTGTGTTGAGGCTTCTGGTAGTCGGGCGCACCACGGGAGCCGCGTTGACAATTGCTGGTCAGGGGACAAGTTTTATTGAATTCTTGTCGAGAAAATGACCCGACATTTAGCTTTGTCTCTGATACTTTGTTTAGTCATATATATATATATATATATATATATATATATATATATATATATATATATATATATATATATATATAT